>JASANA010002197.1:0-18374 GCA_030248095.1 Ptycholaimellus sp. GST1_10
CAGATTCGAATGAATTTATGCCACAATCCAAGGCAATTTAGTTCTCATCTCTGTGCCACCAGTCGTTTCCCAAAAAACGAATTGGTTGACCTGATATGGTCACTTTTGTAAAATGCACTTTCTTGGGCCTTTGAAAGCCGGCAGTTTCAGTTTTTTGAAAAGTTGGTTTTAAGAAATTTCAGATACTTGTGCGGATCATTATATATATCAATCGAAAGGTGATTCAGTGACAAAAAAGGTGGTGTGCTCCATTTTTGGCCGTCAACTATTGCTGAAAAGCGTTAATCTTGAAAAATCGAAAATTTCGAGCTTTTCAATTTTGGCGCCATAAAAACTGATAGCTCGAAATTCGAGTGGTTTTGCCAAGGGGTGGACCATAACCACGTTTGATTCAGGTCTCTGTGGTCATTTTGATTATCTAACGCGCCTGCGTTTTCGGCTTGTTAGAATCAGGAATTTTTTCGATTGAAAATTTGCACTCAACATTTGGCCCTATGTTAAAGCATCAGGCAAAATCTTCGGAAAATTTTTTTTGTCTCGGATTTCTTACTTTTACTGCCTGTATGTGTTCTTTAGGCTCCAATACAGCCTACTGTATCATTAGCAATACGCAACTTGAACGAAGTAGGATGCAAAATACGTATTGCTAACCAGGAGATGGAAGTTTGCAAATGCAGGCAGAGAAGATGACGCTGCCTGTACAGGAGGACAGCGAAGTTGGAACTGTGGTAGGCATCAGCCTGGGCCCAGGATGCGGAGGGCGCTCCTCTGGTCTACTCTTAGCTCGGCGCCTTCGCGAGGCCACCGCCTTCTCTGTGGAGCCGCAGGAAGGCTGGATCCGTCTGGCTCGCCAACTCGACGCCGAAACTCAGCCCAAATTCACGCTCCAGCTTCAGGTTCATCATTTTTCAGGGATCTACATTAGCGGCAGTCTCAGTTAGATAGGAAATTTACCTACAGTTTTATGCGGAAATAATTAAAAAGCTCTTTCAATTTAAGTCTTCTGGTTCTGCCCCTGCAATATGCTCCTTAAAAGCAAAACCAAGCATAGATTTTCGGGAACTGTGGCCAAATACTGGGGGGCTAAATCCACACTCCACAGCCATAATCTGCCTTAGCTTCTGTGATGTTTCAGAGGCAGCATGAAAAGCAGGATTCTAGCCGAGAAAGGGATGGATACAGGCTAGTATGAACTAAGTATGAATGTCTGAATGCTGTGAACAGGGCGGTGGACGAGGGTGGGAAGTCGGGGCGGATGGAGGTGGAAGTGGTGGTGGAGGATGTGAACGACAACCCGCCCACCCCTCAGCCTGCCCAAGTTCTCTCTCAGTGAATCTGCTGAGCCAAGCACCGTCATTGGCCAGCTCAGCTTCTCTCCGACCCCGACGCTGACCAACAGCTGCAGCTCTTCATTGCATCCGGACAATCTCCACACGGTTGACTCATTACTTCCTCTAACAATGCCTTCAAACTGACTCAAGATCTCTGAATTTGCCTCCTAAAATTGCTCTATGAGACTCGAAATTTCGAAGCCTTAGAATTCATAAAAAGAGCATAATTTAGTTTTTACAAGAAAAATCATTTGCCCTTGTTGTACAACAAGGTACTTCTCGGCTGTTGCCAAGATGCGCGGCCTCTATTCCAAGCAATATTGTGAAGCTACATGAGCATATTTTAGCCAATTGGGTTGATTAACCAAGGATTAATCAATTTTTCAATTTTGAAACATCAAAATTTTATGTTTTAGGGAAAACCCCATATATTTCTCAAAGCCCAAATAATGGTCCAAAGCCTCCAGCCAGCCTTCATGCAAAATTGCAGCCAATTTTGTTTAAAAACAAGGGAGTTATGAGTTCTTCAGTTTTGAAACATCAAAATATTAAGTTTTTTAGAAAAAAATCTAAAATTTTGCAAAACCCCAATAAAGGTCCTAAACCACTACTTAGACAGACTTTCATGCAAAATTTCAGCCAATATCATTGAAAAACCAGCGATTTATGAATTTTGATACTTTGAAACATATTGTAGTTTTATCTTTTACATTTCATCGTTTATCTTTTTTAAATTATCCTGGCCAGGCTTAACCTGGCTAAGAGTCTCATGGGACCCTCCTGTCACGATTAAAGGCTGCTTGCGGATTGAGGTTGTAGCAGGAACCCATGGCCAAAGACTCTTCATCTGTAGGGTAGTTTTATCTTTTACATTTTTGACCGCGGAACGGCCCGAAGGGCCGCTCCGCGGTCTATTGAGGTTACTAAACTTTTGTCCTCATATTGGGCTGGCGCGAACGGAGCTTAAGCGGAGTGTCAGCGCAAAGCCCCTCTTTTCGACCTAGGTGTACGTTTTTGGGGTTATTGCTAGATCTCAATTTTGATAAGGCTGCTGCTCGTCACAGAAAGCTCCAATCGTTTTAATTCTTTTTGCAATGGAAAGAGCAACATCGAATTGACTATAGTTTATCTTTTGACTTTTGCCCAAAACTATTTATTTAACAATGAAAAATGCCAAAAACCATTTGTCCGAACTCCTCCTTCTTCTCCTTCTTCTCCTTCTGCTCCTTCTGCTCCGCATCTATTCAATGGACGATAGTAGGTATTCATTTTATCCCCCCACCCCCTGCCCCCGGTCACTGGGCTTTATCATATAGTCATTTATTGATAAATCTGAAGTTAGGCTAAGGTGGCATATGCCGCAGTGGTGTAGTGGTGTACGCGATTGGTCAGATGAATGATCCTGGCAGGTTCGTATCCTTCTCAAGCATTCTTTTTTATTTTTGTCTGTTTAAAGTTGAGAAAACAACTGGTATCATCGGAAGGCCTAATGTAAAGCTCTATTTTCCCAAAAATCGATTCTCCTAAACAAAATCTAAGAAAATCTCTCAAAAATTTTTATGTTTGCCTATAGATTTGCATTGTAATTTCCGATTTGAAAATTTTTTTTTAAGTTTTTGTTTTTTATTTTTTTATTTATCTAATAAAATCTTAGCTAAATATATAACCAACATTATAAAATTTGTATTTATACATTTTATACTATATTAAAAGTGGAAGAAATATATGGTACCATCGGCAGGCCAAATGTGGGTCTCTTTTCTCCAAAATTTGCAATTGACTCGAGTAAAAAGTCAAGGAAATACATTTTATACTAGTGGAATCTGCTGCGTCATCTGCATTTTGTTTTTGGGCGCGCATGGAAAGGGACAATGATCTGCGCGCCAAAAACAAAATGCAACTGTCCAAGCAGCAGATTCCACTAGTATAAAATGTATTTCCTTGACTTTTTACTCGAGTCAATTGCAAATTTTGGAGAAAAGAGACCCACATTTGGCCTGCCGATGGTACCAGATATATGTATGTATGTAGGTATGTATGTTTCTGGAAATGCTGGGAACGGGCGAATTCTCAACGGATCTTGACAAACTTTTTTTTTCCTGAAAGCTAATCAAATTTTAGGAAGATCCGGAGGTGTAGACCTGGATTTTGAACATTTGAAACATTACTTTTCTGGGTAGAAAGGCTTGAAAATTGCAATATGTAGTTTTTGCGCTGTAGCTCCTTTAATTTTGAGAATTGCACAAAAGAATTGAGTTTTTTTGTTCACAAGTCGTATACAACGATTCCAAATCTGTGCTTACTTTTGAAAATGGTTGAGTAACCACAGACTTGCCCTCTTGAGTGACAAACTTTCACTCATGACATTAATATCAATAATTAGTAGCAGCTGAACGGCTGATAATTGCACAGAAGAATTGAGTTTTTTTGTTCACAAGTCGTATATAACGATTCCAAATCTGTGCTTACTTTTGAAAATGGTTGAGAAACCACAGACTTGCCCTCTTGAGTGACAAACTTTCACACATGACAATAACATCAATAATTAGTAGCAGCTGAACGGCTGATAATTGCACAGAAGAATTGAGTTTTTTTGTTCACAAGTTGTATATAACGATTCCAAATCTGTGCTTACTTTTGAAAATGGTTGAGAAACCACAGACTTGCCCTCTTGAGTGACAAACTTTCACACATGACAATAATATCAATAATTAGTAGCAGCTGAACGGCTGATAATTGCACAGAAGACTTGAGTTTTTTTGTTCACAAGTCGTATATGACCATTCCAAATCTGTGCTTACTTTTGAAAATAGTTGAGAAACCACAGACTTGCCCTCTTGAGTGACAAACTTTCACACATGACAATAACATCAATAATTAGTAGCAGCTGAACGGCTGATAATTGCACAGAAGACTTGAGTTTTTTTGTTCACAAGTCGTATATAACGATTCCAAATCTGTGCTTACTTTTGAAAATGGTTGAGAAACCACAGACTTTTCCTTTTGAGATGCAATGTTCACCCTCACAGCAGAAATTTTCCTTAATTTTTGGATTTTGCTACATGTGAAGGTGTAAGCGCTCCGCGGTCACCTATTGCGCTTTGCGCCATATACTTGTTTCATCATTTATCTTTTTAAATTATCCTGGCCAGGCTTAATCTGGTTAAGGGTCTCATGGGACACTCCTCTCACGATCACTCGAGGTAATCAACAAATTTTAGGAGAAAAGAGACTTACATTTGGCTTGCCGATGGTACCAGATATAGGTAAATCGTTTGATGCATCTTTTCATCTGTGATTTCGTGCATCATAATATGGATGGAGTATAATTGATGAATTTTTTAATGGATCTAAATTTTTGACCGCGGAGCGGCCCGAAGGGCTGCTCCGCGGTCTATAGAGGTTACTCAACTTTTGTCCTCATGTATATGTATGTATCTTCTATAATACAGGTGATGCCATTTTTGGAGGGGTCTCGGTGCGGTCTGGATTCTCAACCTATCCTGGCATATGATAGCTTTACGGATAGGTCTTGAAAAATTAAGAAGTTTGATTATTGCCGCACCATGTCCAACCAAGCCTAAAATAAAAATATGATTAAAAATGTGGCGATTTTTGCCATTTTTGGCCCTTTTTCAACTTTACTTCTTCATAGTTCATTCAATTTTCAACTTTTTATGGTGGACTTTTTTTAAATTCAAGGCAAAACAATTGTTTTTTATATTGCCTTTTTACTTTATCAACTTTTTGAAACTATTGTATTAAAAAACCTCTTTGAGTGAAGTCAATTTTTGCGATTTTGGCCCTTCTCAGTGAGCTGATGTTGCAGGGTATTAATTAGTAGGGATATGCAGAAGTCCAGTTACAGAGGTCAATCTGGCTGTGTGTGAATGCGATGCTTACAGCCATTGATCTTTTTATGTTTGACTTTTGGTCAGTGGAGCTTCCAAAACTGAGTGAATTTTAAATGCTGATCTTTGCTTTGTTGTAGAACTCAATTCTGTGCCAGTAATAATTCATTGTAACTACTTTGAATATACACCTGTTATTCGATTGCATATTTTATGTTGTCAGTAAATAATAACTTAAAATTGATGATTTCATATGCTGTGAAGGATTGAAAAGTGTGGCCGCGTGAAGCGCGGCCACTGACCCATATTACTAGTATTGGGCTGGCGCGAGGGAGCAAAGCGAACCGTCAGCGCCCAGCCCCTCTTTTCGACCCAGGTGTACGTTTTCGGGGTTATTGCTAGATCTTAAAATTGATAAGGCTCCTGCTCCTCACAGAAGAATCCAATCGTTCTGATTCTTTTTGCATTGGAAAGAGCATCATCGAATTGTCCAAAACTCGCGAGAAATCGCCCAAAACTTGCAGCAATCATTAGAAAATCACTCAAAACCATTTGTCCGAACTCCTTCTTCTTCTTCTTCTTCTCCGCATCTATTCAATGGATGATAGTAGGTATTCAATCGGCCTGTACTTAAGGCATCAATTGGCAAGGTTCAATGGTAATTCTGTGCAATTAATATGGTCTAAGTCTACAAAGGAAGTTGTGCGGCTGTGTGGTCAAGTGGCTTGTCTATTTGACTCGATTCAGAGATGACCAGGTTCAAACCTTCTTTGATCCTTTTATTTTATTCTTTTTTTTATCTTAAAAGTGGAAGAAATATGTGGTACCATCGGCAGACCAAAAATAATACTCCTTGTTCCCAAAAATCGATTGCCCTGAGTTTAAGACAAGAAAAATTCTCAAAAATATGTTAATTTTCCAATGAATTTGTATAATATTTTTCATTTTCGAATTTTTCCTTTTTGTTATACTTTTCAAATAAGTTTTTTTATTCACTTTTTGATTTATCTAATAAAATCTTAACTAAATATATAAACAACAATATCAAATTTGTATTTTTACATTTTATACTAAATTAAAAGTGGGAGAAATATCTGGTACCATCGGCAGGCCAAATGTGGGCCTCTTTTCTCCAAAATTTGGAATTGCCTCGAGTAAAAAGTCAAGGAAATACAATTTCTACTAGTGGAATCTGCTGCGTCATCTGCATTTTGTTTTTGGGCGCGCATGGAAAGAGACACTGAACTGCGTGCCAAAAACAAAATGCAACTGACCAAGCAGCAGATTCTACTAGTAGAAATTGTATTTCCTTGACTTTTTACTCGAGGCAATTCCAAATTTTGGAGAAAAGAGGCCCACATTTGGCCTGCTGATGGTACCAGATATTCTTATATCTGGTACCATCGGCAGGCCAAATGTGGGTCTCTTTTCTCCAAAATTTGCATTTGTCTCGAGTAAAAAGTCAAGGAAATACAATTTCTACTAGTGGAATCTGCTGCTTGGACAGTTGCATTTTGTTTTTGGCGTGCAGTTAAGTTTCTCTTTCCATGCGCGCCCAAAAACAAAATGCAGATGACGCAGCAGATTCCACTAGTAGAAATTGTATTTCCTTGACTTTTTACTCGAGACAAATGCAAATTTTGGAGAAAAGAGACCCACATTTGGCCTGCCGATGGTACCAGATATTTCTTCCACTTTTAATATAAAATAAAATGTATAAATACAAATTATATACTGTTGGTTATATATTTAGTTAAGACTTTATTAGATAAATAAATAAATAATGAACAAAACTTATTCAAATAATTTTTTTAAATAAAAATGACAAAAAAGAAGTTTCGAAAATGCAAAGTACAATGCAAATTTATTGGCAAAATAAAAAAATATTTGAGAAATTTTCATGGCTTAAACTCAGGACAATCGATTTTCGGGAGAGAAGAGCTTTAATTTAGGCCTGCCGATGGTACCAGTTATTTTCTCAACTTAAAAAACAAAAATTAAAATGAATACCAGAGAAGGATTCGAACCTCCTTGTTTCACCCATCAGTCCAATCGCTTAAACCACTACACTACTGGTGCACTTATGAGCAATGTATAAACTAACTGTTATGAATAAATAAATACATGAAGCCCAGGGACCCGAGGAAGGGGGGGTGGGGGAAGAAATGAATACCTACTATCATCCATTGAGCAGATGCGGAGGAGTAGTAGTAGTAGTAGTAGTATAACTGGTACCATCGGCAAGCCGAAAGTAAGGCTCTTTTCTCCCTAAAATCGACTGCCTCGAGTGTAAAGCCAAAGAAATTGCCATACTACTAATGGAATCTGCTTGTGGGACATTTGCATTTTGTTTTCGCGCGCAGTTCCTAGGCTCTTTTCATGCGCGCTCAAACAAAATGCAGGTGACACAGCAGATTCCATTAGTAGTATGGCATTTTCTTTGGCTTTACACTCGAGGCAGTCGATTTTAGGAGAGAAAAGAGCCTTACTTTCGGCTTGCCGATGGTACCAGTTATTTCCTCAACTTTTAACATACAATAATAAACAAATTCATTTGGTAGGATTTGAACCAATACCAATTACCAACAAATTATGTATTTAGTTAAAATTTTATTAGATCAATAAATATATACGTAAAAAGTTATTAATAAATAAATGAATTAATTTTAAAAGTTATGATAAATGATAAATGCTATGCAAAATTATTGGCAAACAAAAAATAATTGAGAAATTCCCTTGGTTTTACATTCAGGCCAATCGATTTTGGGACAAAAGAGCTTTCTCTTTGGCAAGTACAAAAATAAAATTGAACGCATGAGAAGGAATCGAACTTGCCAGTTACATTTAGCTGTCCAATCGCTTACACCACTACACCACTGGTGCATATGACTCTGCGTAGTTTAACTGAAGTATTATCATCAAGTAACGGGTTGAAGGGGGGGCGAAGGAATCAAATGAATACCTACTCTCGTTCATTAGCAGATGCAAAGCAGCAGCAGGGCAGCAGGGCAGCAGGGCAGCAGCAGGGCAGCAGCAGGGAAGGAGTTCGGACGGCACTTTGTTTTGCATTTTTCTACCCCAAATTGTAAACTTTTTGGCGGTTTCTTGCGAGTGTACACTAATTCGAGGATGCTCTTTCCAATGCAAAAAGAATCAGAGCGATTGGATTCTTTTGTGAGGAGCAGGAGCCTTATCAATTTCAAGATCTAGCATTAACCCTCAAAACATACACTTGGGTCGAAAAGAGGGCCTGGGCGCTGACGGTCGCTTTGCTCCCTCGCACCAGGCCAAGTAGGAGGAGGAGGAGGAGGAGTTCGGACAAATGGTTTTTTTCATTTTTCGTGCCAAAATAAAAAGTTTTGTACAAAAGTCAAAAGATAAACTATAGTTAAATCGATGTTGCTCATTCCAATGGAAAAAGAATTAGAACAATTGGAGCATTCTGTGGCGAGCAGCAGCCTTATCAAAATTAAGATCTAGCAATAAACCCAAAAACGTACACCTGGGTTGAAAAGAGGGGCTGGGCGCTGACGGTTCGCCTTGCTCCCTCGCGCCAGCCCAATATAATACGGGTGATGCCATTTTCGGGGTGGCCTCAGTGCAAATGGTTTCGAAGTGTATCCAGGCATATGATAGCATTTTGGACAGATCTCAGCAAGATTGACAAAATACATTTTCTCATCCTCGCGGTTTTTCCTTAAAAACAAGTTATGATTGAAAACGTGTCGAATTTTGCCATTTTTGCACCTTTTTTTGAATTTACTCTTTTGTAGCTCATTCAATTCTGAACATTTTCTGGTGAATTTTTTTTTTAAATTTTTGCCCAACCTTTCTTCTTGCAATCGGCAACTGTAGTTTTTAGACTTTAATATCAAAATAATTTTAAAAAATGATTGAATAAAGTCAATTTTCTCGATTTTGGCCCTACTTGGGGATCTGATGTTTGAAGGCATTAATTAGTAGATTTACGGGCATTCAATGTTAGAGCTCTTAAGGGTTGCACCCCATGCTTAAAATCTAAGATTAGAGTTGTTTGGGCCCTTTTCTGGGCCCTTTTCTGGGCCCTTTTCAAATATTGCTCTTTGCAGATTTGTAGTATGCTTCTTGATAATAGTGAAAATTATGCATTACTTATTGAGATATATGTTTTGCTAAGAAGGAAAGCAAAAAAACTTTGTTTAGATGTTGTGAAGGGATTAAAAATGTGGCCGCGCGAAGCGCGGCCACTGCCCCATATTACTAGTATATCCATAATATAAATGCTGAGCCTTGTCTGTCCACCAGACATTCGGCGCAGGCCCAATTCAACAGGTGCAGGGAAAGTAAAGACATTTTTGGGTAAATCGAGGGCGTAGAACGCGATTTCGAAATAATCTGCAAGGATCTGAGCATGGGAATGTGCTCAAAACATCAAAAATGCGAGTTTTTCCAATGTTTTAGATCTGCGCAGTTTTGTGCAGCTACCCCATTGGGCAATATTGCACTCAATAAACAAGTTCTCATGCAGGTGGCCTTACAACTGCCCCACTTTGGCAACCTAACCCCACTCGGGTTGGGTGCCTAATCTTTGAAGTCCCTCGAGGACAGCCAGGTGTTTGCTGTTGCATTCACTGGGTGGGGTGGGTTTTCAAAAGAGTCAAAAGACCAAAAGAGAGGCTGATGCATGAAAAAAGCTGAGCACCCGTGTAGCGGGACCCATGCAGCCCAAATTCCAAACTGGCATTGAATTTCATATTATCTTTTTATATTCAATCGATTCCTAAGCTGTCAAACAAATAAACTGTCAAATAAAACTGAATTGACAAATTCAAAATAAAATGTCAAGTAATGAAATAGCTAAAAATATACTGATACTTTGACTTTATCTATGAATAAAATGTAAGAATGTAAGAATCATTAGAAAGCGATAAAACTGGTTCATATACAGCATGGGCATAAAACCCAAATAGATAAAATTAAACTGCTACTCAATAAACGAAAGGGTTAATTCAAATTAAAAGTGCAATAAAAGATTGTTAGAAAGATTGTTAGAAAACAAAAGTTATGTTATGCGCCGCAGGCCTCTCCCAACCTAGTCCATAATATAAAAGCTGAGACGTGTCCGTAGCGTGAACACTTCGCGCAGTCCGAATTCAAGCTGCATGGGAAGTTAAAGGCATTTTTGGGTAAATCGAGGCCGGGGAACACAAAATATGTTATACCCAGCTTGATCCGAGCACGGGAATGTGCTTAAAACATCAAAAGTTTGGGTAAAATGGTCATTTTGGAAGGTTTTTCAGATGCGGCTTTTGACAGGAAGCGAATTTTGACAAATGGTTTCTTGCATTCGCTAGGTAATAAAATTACGCAAAAATGGCGTTGGAATTTTTGAAATCGGTTGAGAATTGACTGAGTTACAGACAAAACAAAGCCAAACCAAAATGGCCTATTTGGGCTATGCTAGCGGCCTACTCAAGTCTGCAATGTTTCAGTGAAAATGTAAGTAAACGGATGAATAATTGGGAGTTGCGCTTGAGTGCTGCACTTATTTATGACATGTATGGAGTTGGCAATGTGCGCCGCAGGCCCATACCATACTAGTCCATATATATAATAGAGGAGCCTGTCTTGTGAGTGAGCATTTCGCGCGCCATGAGGGAAGCTTCTGGTGAGGAGGTGAAGGTGTTTTTGGGTAAATTGGGGTCGGGGAACACGATTTTGAGGGGAACAGCTTGCACCGATCACGGGAAAGTGCTTAAAACATCGAAAATGTGACTTTTATCAATGTTTTGCAACTGCGCAGTTTTGGGAAGCTACTCATTGTGGCAAGGTTGTACTCAGTATTCATATCCTTTCATAGAGTTTTCAGCAGCATCCATCTTTGGCGATCTAACCTTTGTTGGATTGATTGCCTAATCTTTGAAGTCCCTCGAGGACAGCCAGGTGTTTGCTGTTGCACTCATTTGGTGTGGCTATAATTTGGTCACAGGGTGGGAGTTTCTAAAAGAGTCGGTAGACCAAGAAAAGAGGCTAATGCATGAAAAAAGCTGAGCACCCGTGTAGCGGGACCCATGCAGCCCAAATAATTTCTCTAATCCCCCTCCAACCATTTGGCTTCTTCTATCACCAAATTGCCCCCCAGCCGTTACCCATGCAGCCCAAATATATTCCTCCAATCCATTGCCCCCCCCCCAACCATTTGTCTTCTTCAAGTAAGCAAAGTAGGGCGGTGGATGCCTGATGCTTTTGCAGGCCTATTTAGCCTCACCCAATCCTCCAATGTTTCAGTGGATGTTCAAGTAAGCAAAGTAGGGCGGTGGATGCTGGATGCTTTTACAGGTCTATTTAGCCTCACCCAATCCTCCCATGTTTCAGTGGATATTTAAGTAAGCATGGTAGGGCGGTGGATGCTTGATGCTTTTGCAGGCCTATTTAGGCTCACCCAATCCTCACATGTTTCAGTGGATATTCAAGTAAGCAAAGTAGGGCGGTGGATGCTGGATGCTTTTACAGGTCTATTTAGCCTCACCCAATCCTCCCATGTTTCAGTGGATATTTAAGTAAGCATGGTAGGGCGGTGGATGCTTGATGCTTTTGCAGGCCTATTTAGGCTCACCCAATCCTCACATGTTTCAGTGGATATTCAAGTAAGCAAAGTAGGGCGGTGGATGCTGGATGCTTTTACAAGCCTATTTAGCCTCACCCAATCCTCCCATGTTTCAGTGGATATTTAAGTAAGCAAAGTAGGGCGGTGGATGCCTGATGCTTTTGCAGGCATATTTAGGCTCACCCAATCCTCCCATTTTTCAGTGGATATTCAAATTCAAGTAAGCAAAGTAGGGCGGTGGATGCCTGATGCTTTTGCAGACCTATTTAGCCTCACCCAATCCTCCTATGTTTCAGTGGATATTCAAGTAAGCAAAGTAGGGCGGTGGATGCTGGATGCTTTTACAGGCCTATTTAGCCTCACCCAATCCTCCCATGTTTCAGTGGATATTTAAGTAAGCAAAGTAGGGCGGTGGATGCCTGATGCTTTTGCAGGCATATTTAGGCTCACCCAATCCTCCCATTTTTCAGTGGATATTCATAATTCAAGTAAGCAAAGTAGGGCGGTGGATGCCTGATGCTTTTGCAGGCCTATTTAGCCTCACCCAATCCTCCAATGTTTCAGTGGATATTCAAGTAAACAAAGTAGGGCGGTGGATGCTGGATGCTTTTACAGGCCTATTTAGCCTCACCCAATCCTCCCAAGTTTCCAAAAAACCATTGGAGAAAGCCAAATAAATTGTAGTAAAACTTCTTACTGCAGCTGGCTTTCTATTACCAATTTGAACTTCTTGTCATCAATAATTTCTGCAGCTGCTTCCTTATAGTCGCCGTAGGCGACGGCGAAGCTCAACCTAGTCACCATATATAATGACAGAGCCTGTCTTGTGAGTAAACACGGGGCGCGCCATGGGGGAAGCTTCTGGTGAGGAGGTAGAAGTGTTTTTGGGTAAATCGGGGGCCAGGAACACGATGGAGCGATGCGCAGCTTGATCCGAGCACGGGATTGTGCTTAAAACATCAAAAATGTGACTTTTATCAATGTTTTTGAACTGCGCAGTTTTGGGAGACTACCCAATCTGGCTAAGTTTTTCCCATTACAAATATATTTTCCGCGAACTTTGGCCAGACACACAATTTCATAGGCAACCTATCCTTGGGTTGGATGCCTAATTTTTGATGTCCCTTGAGGACAGCCAGGTGGTGTGTTCACTTGGTGTGGCTGTGCTTTGGCCACTGAGTCCATAGACCGTAAAAGAGGCCGATGCATGAAAAAAGCTGAGCACCCGTGTAGCGGGACCCATGCAGCCCAAACAAAGCTTCAGACTTTTGACCTTCCCAGCCATCCGCCCAGCCATTTGCCCCTTACCAATTCCAATTGAACTTAATCCCTAATCATTTTTCCTTCCCGGCTGGGTTTCCTTTTGTCCCCCCAAAACCGATCTCTCCACACTCCTCTCTCCCCCCGCACACCACACACCCATCCCCCCCCCCACCACTTTTTATAAAATATTTAATAAAAAACCTCCTTTTTTTATATGATTGCTGGAAACTAATAAAACTTAAATGCCTGAGTAGGGGGGGGCACATCTTTCTCCCCAGCAATACCCATCCCTCCCCGCAGGCCCCCTCCTCCTTTGTGTTATTACATTTTTTCTCTCCCCCACCCCCCCCTTCCGTATACAAAAATGTCCTAAGCACATGTCCCGCCCCAAATGAAATCTTATTCAAATATATCCCCAAATTTAAAGGTGCTTTAAAAATCGTGTTCTAACGCATCAAAACTAATTTTATTCGAGCCCGACTGCCCCCCCCCCCCAACATCAAACCATCCCCCCAAACGCAAACTTACCCAATTATCCCCCCCCCCCAAATGAAAAAATATCCATCATCCCCCCAATTTAACTCTCATTCAATAGCTCCAGCCCCCAAAAAATTGTCCAACTGTCTCCCCTCAAAAAACCTTTTCCAGCTGTCCCGCCCAAAATTGCAAACCCGTCCCCTCCCAAAAAACCTTTTTATTAAACCAAAACTTATTCAACTATATCCCACAATGAAATCTTATCCAATTATGCCATAAAATTTAAAGGTGCTTTAAAGAGCGCGTTTAACGCATCAAAAATAATTTTATTCAAATCCGACTGCCCCCCAACATCCAACCATTCCTCCAAACTAACACTTACCCAGTTATCCCCCAAAACTTATCCATTAACCCCCAATTAAAATCTTTTCCAATAACCCCCAGCCTCCAACAACTGTCACCTCTCAAAAAATCGTAATTTTTAAAAAAATTTAAGATTTCTTTGGGAAATTGATGAAAAACTTTAAAAAAGTACAGTCGACAGTAATGAAAAAAAGTGGAGTACAGTCGACCTTAATGTGCGAAGCGCAAATTTTTTTTGATTATTTTTCCTTTTATGAAAATTTGTCTAAAGATTTCGGACGGGCAATACCCCCCCCAAATGGCTTCGAGGGGGCATTTGCCAAAAATGCCAGACCTAGCTCTGCTCCTGCATGTAAATTTTAAGTGCAATTTTTGTAGCTGTTTTTGTATAGGCGATGGCGAATTTAAGTACAATTCCTCTTCCTTAAGTTTGTAGTATAAATCCATATTTCAATTACTATTGTGTTTTTCCTTTTTCCCTATTTTATCCATAGAGTCGCCGTAGGCGACGGCGAAGCTCAACCTATAATAGAGTTGCTGATTTTGAGTACAAGTATCCCCTTAAAGATATTTGATACAATTTCTGTATGTTGTTTCAGATAATCGCCATAGGCGACAGCGAAGCTCAATTTTAGTCATTTTCCCTTCCCCAGCAGTTTATTCCAGGCCGTCCCCCCAGCCGATTGCCTCCTCCAAAACCCTATGGACTAAGCAAAACATAAGGGGGAGTTTAACGAGTTTTTCGAGTCCAACTGTACCCTACCCAAAAAACTTACCCAATCATCCCCTCAAATGAAACGTATCCAATTAGACCCCCCTTCCCCCAAATGAAATCTTATCCAATTATCCCCCCAAATTTAAGGGTGCTTTAAAAGAATAAAACACATTAAAATCATTTTTTCAGGCCCCACTGCCCCGAAAAAACCAAAAAAACATCCAACTATTCCCCCAAATGAAGACTAATTGAATCATCCCCCTATATTAAAACCTATCCAACTACCCCCACTAAATAAAATCTTATCCTATTACCCCCCCCCCCCCAAATTTTACCAACTGTACCCTCCCCCGAAATTATTTTAGCATGAATTGAGCATCTTGAAGTCTTTTTACTCTTACCCATAGAGTTTGAAAATCTGGTCATCGACAATTTCTGTAGCTGGCTCCATATAGTTGCCGTAGGCGATGGCCAAGCTCAACCTTAGCACCACTGTGCCCACAATATTTAGCCATTAGCCTCCTCAGCCGTTTACCATCAACACTTTCCCAGCCGTTGCCCTCCCCAACCACTTGCCCTCCCCCATTCATTTTTACAAATTTAAATTATTGGCTTATAAATATTCTGTAGTTTGTTTGATAGTCGCCATAGACGACGGCGAAGCTCTGCCTGCAATTTTTTCACCCCTCATTGGAGCCATTTGTCCCCATTTTTCTGCCTTTTTGAGTTTTTTTATGAATTTTTGACAAAATTTTTTCTGCAAGTATTATGCCAATAGTCGCCGTAGGCGACGGCGAAGCTCAACCTAGTCTTATATAATATGCGTCATGCCATTTTGGGAGGGGTATCGGCGCCACCTGGATTCTTTAGTTATCTTGGCATATGATAGTTCTATGTATGGCTTTTGACGAGTTATTCAATATTTTTTGGGTTGCTCCATGCATGGAAAAATTTAAAATTATGAAATAATTGAAAATGTGCCGATTTTTGCCATTTTTGGCCATTTTTTAACTTTGAAACTTCATAGCTCCTTCATTTTTTAACTTTTTCTGTCGGACTTTTTTTTAAATTAAAGCTGTAACAATTTTGTGCAGAATTATACCTTCAAATGTTCAACATTTCATTTTAATTTTTTTGGAAAATTTTAGATCAAGTAAAGTCCATTTTGCTCACTTTCGGGCTACTCAGTAGGCGGATGTAAGAGTAACACTATAATAGGTGTCTTGAAAAGGCAATTGAAGTACCGTCATGGCATTGCAACATGTAGCAGCAATTAAATTGAAGGTTAATGGCTCATGTCTGAGCAATGCATATGATAGTTATGTGATTATTAACGAATGATATGGTCATTTTTTCTTATGAAAGTAATAAATTAACAATTTGCAATTTATGATGTTCTTATGAAGGTATTATAATAACAATTTTACAATTGTACAATTTCTACAATTTGTTAAGAGTGGCCGCACGAAGGGGTATAGTTAATCTAGTGTACAGTACAGTACAGTTTCAATTGTGAGTTTTCAAATAGCGTTCAGTACAGTACAGTTTTTTTTTTTTTCTAATAGCGTCCAGTACAGTACAGTTTTTTTTTTCTTATAGCGTTCAGTACAGTACAGTTTTTTTTTTTTCTAATAGCGTCCAGTACAGTACAGTTTTTTTTTTTTTCTAATAGCGTTCAGTACAGTAAAGTTTTTTTTTTTGTAATAGGGTACAGTACCGTACAGTTTTTTTTTTTCTTGTAGCATGTTCAGTACAGTACAGTTTCATCTTTTTTCTTTATAGCGTTCAGTACAGTACAGTTTTTTTTTTTTGATTTTCAAATAGTGCGCAGTACAGTAAAATAGAAAAACTGGTTGTATTACATGAAAAAAGATGAAACTGTACTGTACCCATTTCGAAAAAACTGTATCATGTGTCAATTAGTGCCCAGTACCAGTACAGTTTGATTTTCAAATAGTGCGCAGTTCAGTTTCCATAGTGTACAGTTCAGTTCCAAAAAAAAACTGTACTGGGCCTTAGTTGAGTCAGAATCATTTTATGTCAAGAAGAGCGCAGTTCATTTTCATTTTCTTATCTCAAATAATGTCCATTTTCAGTTTAAACTGTACTGGACACTAGTTGATATTGCAAATTTTTGTGATCAAACAGAGTGCAGTTCAGTTTGCAAAAAACCAAACTGTACTGGACGCTCATTGAGAATTAACTTCACAAAAACCAAAACTGTACTGGACATTAGTTGAAATATCAAATTATGGTGATCACACAGAGTGCAGTTCAGTTTGCAAATACCCAAACTGTACTGGACCCTAGTTGAAATGCGTCAATTAACAAATTCGTCAAGAGCACAGTGCAGTTTGGGAAAAGACCCAAACTGTACTGAACCCTAGTTGAAAACGTACACCTAGGTCAAAAAGAGGGGTTGGGTGATTAAGCCAGTAAAGTGCAACCTGGAAGGTGAGAGCTCTGCCAATGGTACCAGTTATAATCCCACCCATTTAGGTGATATTTCACCCTCAATCTATAGTGACTCCATTCAGCCAAATAATAAATCTCTACCAAAACCTCACATTGCATGATTTGGAGTTTGGAAAACATAGAAAGAGAGCCGACTGGCTTGGGCATACGTAACCCTGTGTCATCTATTGATGGATCCAGCTCGCGTAAGCTCTATCTCTCTTGCCACTCAACAACATCATGCATGGTTGATGCAGTTGATGCTATTGTAATCATCAATGCACGCCTTCAAACTACGGGTGACTGATGTTTCATAGAACCTACAACTAAGACTGCATTAACCCAACCAGTAATTGGTGTAGCTTTGTCAGGTAACAATCATAATGCAGTAAGTAAGAATTAGTCTAACTTCGTTTAACCAGTGGCACTAAGTCTTCGCCTTTTTTATTTTGTATGGTTAAATATCAGAGACTTCCTATACCTGGTTAACTAGCCCTGACCCAGATTTGAACTTACTCCAGACTATCGAGCGTTCGGTGAGTAAGATGTTTTCGTCCTGGGGCATGGCATAAAATGTCATCTCCTCCTTCTCTATTCCTCTCTTTTCCACCAGATCAAAAAGATCAACCGCGATTGGGATTCAGGCTGAGCCGGGTTATATGGTTAGGTTATATGGTTAAACCAAGTTAGACAAATTCTTACTTACTGCATTGTGCTTGTCACAGAAAAAGCTACGCCTATTACTGGTTGGGTTAAGGCAGTCTTAATCTACGGCACTATGAAACACTATGAATGGCAGTCTTAATTGTAGGCACTGTGGCTTTGCTGGACTAGTGTCCCTTGAGAGCGGGAGTAAGTAGGTGGACTTAGGTAGCCAGAATCTAGTGCACTCTTTACGGACAAGTAGCAGCGCCTCAGCAGCAGGAGATCGGCCAGGGCCCGTCGAAGTTCCAGCGATTTCCAGCCCAGGATCCTGCACCTTCCTCCTTATGAGGAGCCTTTACTGCTTCTTTCAGTCTTTCTGAAAATGTGCATTGTTTTCAGATGACTCATGTTGCAAGGAAGTGATATTTTGCAATGTGTTCTCAAATTATTTATTAGCCATTCACTCGTTTTCTTTGGCAAAATGGACGAAACCATGAAAACTTGCGACCAGTAAGAATGCAACACAGCAAACTGGTTTTGAATTCTTCGTACATGTCACCAGACTGCCTTCCCTATGCCCCACCAGCTTCAATGGATTGCCTGATGTTTCATAGAGCCTGCAAATACGGCTTGCTTTACCCAACATGTAATAGACGATGAAGGCAAGACAAGGCTATGATTCCGATCCT
>JASANA010002198.1:0-15674 GCA_030248095.1 Ptycholaimellus sp. GST1_10
CAGGCAACCATCTGCTAAGTGCGTAGGAAACGGTTTTTTGCCAACTAACTGACATTTTATTTGAACGTTCTTTTTATTTACTTTCTTATGAAGAATTCTTTTTAGTGGCTTACTGCCTTCGTAATGACTGGGTTTTAGAACTGATATCGCTGTCGAGGCTACAAGTTTTCTTTAAACTTTCGCTCTGAAACATCAACGAGAGGTCTAGTGGTAGGATTTGTGGGGTTTCTAATTGTAAAAGGGGAAAACGAAGAAAACAATAACTGTTTTCTCGGTCTATTTGTTTACTAGTCTAGGTAAGGATTTTGCGTTGAACGCATGGAGGCTTGCTGCCTGTTTACTGGCCACTTGACGCAGCGCAGCAAAAACAAAGGCTTTTCTTCTGCCGCTACACCGGCTTTGAAAGCTCTTTTTTTTTATGACAGCCAGCCTTCTAGACTAAGGGGCTGTGGTTGCTTTACAGATTTTTATGAGTTTTATCTACCAGTCAATTGCGAATCTTTATCGATGCATCTTTTGACCTTGTTGATCTGAGTCCTCCTTTAAACTCCCTCTCAACTCACCTAGGAACCTCTACTGACTCCCCCCCGCAGTGCTAACGCACACACAGAGAGCCTACTTGCCGGCAGGACATTTTGCGCTACTCATAGCGTCTTGACTTCACACTTCATCCTCCTCCAACTCTTCCTCCAGCTCTTCCTCCTCCTCTTCATGGCAGTACCAAAGGTCGGAAACGACGCTTTCTGCCTCTTCCTCTACCTCCTCCTCAGGCTCAGGTTCCTCCTCTACCAGGTAACTCACCTGCCGCTGGAATCTCACTCTCGGCCCTTTTGACTTGTCTTCACTTTGCTGGGAAGTAGTCGGGCGCTGTCCCATGTTTGGTCTCTGTCCTCTGGCCCTTTGGCGTCCTCCAACTGAGCTTCTGCCGCCCCTTACGCTTTGAGAGCGCTGTTTGAAACGGGGAATGAAAGATATGCATTTTGGCACAAATTCGGCACAAGGTTCATCGGTTTCACCCTTCACCATGGTCACGAAATCTTTCAGAGCCCAGCAATTGGTAGGAAGGTGGCCTTTTCTGTGGCACCAGAAGCAGATTTTTGTTTCCAAAGCAGGGTTGTTAGAGCGATTCCTTGTCGGATTTGCGGATGTGGAGGTCATATTGCCTTGCCCTCAGCCTCTTTGGGACCATCGGCCTCTGCCTCTACCTCTTTCTTTCCCTTGCTCCAACGCCAGGGATTCTGCTCCTTCTTCTGCTTGTTCACCGAAGCCCTGTTGGCCGAACACTAGGCTGAGCTGATTGACCGATTGCTGAGTGCCGAACAAATCTTCACTCCTCTTAGCTGCCAATGCGCAATTTGCGACTGTGTCTGGGGCTGCCCCGCTGTTTAGCAGCGCAAAGCGTAATTCAGATCGTAGGCCTCCTAGGAAAAACTGCCTGAGCAACACTGCTTGCGTGTCTGCTACAAAGGTTGGGCTAATGGGAAAGCGCTGATCGACAACTTTTCGTAGCCTGGCCAAAAATGACATGACCTTTTCTCCTGGCTGCTGGACAATGCCTTCGCAGACCGATAACCGGTTTACTTCTGGGGAGCTATCGAAAGTGCCAACTAAAGCGTTTCTGATTACATCGTAGCTGCCTTTCCCTTGAGCGCCTTCTGGCAAACCTCTGTAGGTGTCTAACGCAGGTCCTTCCAGGTATGGAACAATCAGTGTATGCCAGGTGTTTTGATTCTGGCCTTTTGCGCGTGCTATTTCAGTGAAATGGGTCAGCCATTGCGTGGCATTTCCATCTCCATAGTAGGCTTTGAGGCCCATGAGATGGTATTGGGGAGCGGGCGTGTTGCCCTCTAGATTGGCACCGGCATTTTCATCGGCCATTTCGGTCTTTGCGGACTTCAGCTCGCTTCGGCGTGCAGCCAGAAGGTGAGGAGAGGCAAGAGGGAGGGGGGTAGAAGGAAGAGAGGAGGCTTAGGAAAGAGGGGAGGGGGGAGGTGAGAGTGAACTTCGTGGCTCGGAGTCCGCAGAGCTAATCCAGGCCCCACGACAGAGCCAGGTTGCGAGGGTCTCTCACTACCCTATCCTGGATGTCGCTGCGCAAGGGCAAGGACTAGGCCTGGTGAAACGAAACCATTGTAGGACTCTGGTGTGGTTACAAGGGCAGGAGAGCAGTAGGGTTTTATCGCAAGGAAGCAGGAGAGAGGACTGATCTCAGAGGCCAGCCTAAGGTGCAGGAGCTGCCTTGTTGTGGCTACGCTCCAGACTTGAGTCATGCACCTTACAGCACTATCTCCGTATAATAAGGATTAATCAACCTAACGGCATCTGGTGTCAACCTAAATGTTTCACTCAACGGCAAAGTTGAAAACGGAGGGCCTGTAGAATCGGAGTGCATTAATGCCTCCAAGATACTAACCGACGTGATTCGCGCGGCAATGCCCTGAACCTGAGTATGTGGCTGTAGCTGTTGCTCATCACCCGTGATGACAACTGCTTCCAACCTCGTCCCTGCCTGGCCTATTTGCCACAGGGCCAAGTCCCGCTGAATCAAACTTGCTTCATCCATAATAATAAGAGTAGGCCTGAAGTTTAGGTTTTGCAAAAAATAAAATTTGCTTGAATCCAGCGTGGTGAAAATAATGTTTGGATTTAAAAATGAAACGAAAGAAGAAAAAGGCTGTCTGCGTAGGACCTGAAGCTTAGCTCTCTGTAATGGAACTTCCTGTTTCGCTTTTCTATCACCTGCCCTACCTTTTCTTTTTAAGTCTGCTAATTCCTTTTCGCAATCCATGATTTCTACAATGCTAGCCACAAACCCTTCGCAATCAGAGATTGCTGAGGCCGAAAGAGCAAAGCCTGCCGATTCACAAATTCCTGTAGCTAATTCCTGAACCTCGGCCTGGGTAGTAGGGTTTAGTCTCACTTTCTCCTCAGCCTGTTTCATCAATAGATGCGCTGGTGGGCTATCCCATGAAGTAAAATCAGCTGCTTCTGCATGTGAATAACTGCAGATTCTTAAGGGCCGAATCCCTTCGGCCGCCTCCCATTCATTGTCCTGCTTTAAGGAATCGACTATTTTCATCAGCGATAAGTAGGCCTCACTCGCTGCATAATTGGTCTGAGCTATGAACAAGATTTTGGAATTTTCATCATCCAATTTAAGTTTTCTGCCTCTATAAAGAAGGTAATTACAAGCTCCTAGCAAGGTCATTTTTGTTTTACTCGCCCCTGGAACTCCTGGAATTAGCAAAAGTGCATTCTGTGGAGATTCTGCTTCTCCACAGCAAGCCATTGCCTTTATTACAGTTTTCTGTTTTTCGGTTAAGTTTTTATTTTTTAATTTTAAACAAGTTGGCATAGGGCCGGCTTTAGGAGTACCTCCCCTTCCGTCCTTATGCAGCCCCACGCAACTCCTAAGAAGTTGCGATGTGGGCGACCTGCTGTTTAAAAGAGCTCCTGCATACCTGGTCTGGTAATCCAAGTAGGGACTCTCTATATCTGGGGTGGCTGATAACAAAACATTGAATTTCTCATCAGTCACCTCTTTGCCCTGGCTGCTATATTTTTGGTGTAGCGGGATCAACGAGCTGGCCTCCAGCCACACTCGACCTTCCCATCCACCTGCTTTGCTTTCCTGTGAGACTACCCGTCCTTTGATCGGAGTTGCCAGCAGAGGGAACTCAAGGGCTATCTGAAAGGCCCCCTTCAACCCTTCGGCGTGACTTCCCAAAACTCGAATGTGAGCGTATTCTTCCTGATTCTCCTCTCTAATCATGCAAGATGCCGGCAACCTATCCCCCAAACCTTCGGATAGCTGGCTCTCCATGGTGAAATCAAACATAGCTATGGCAAAGTGAGTGACCAAAAATGACCTATCGCTCAATGAGAGTCGGCTCAGTGTTTCTGAGTAACGCTGGCCGTGTTTTGTCCTGAATTGGCTGTGCGGTAGCGATAGCCATCCTGCTAGTTGTTTGAACGACAATGGCTTGAAAGCCTCGATCGAGAATTTATTCTCTCCCCTATCATTGAGTTTCCCTACCATCTGCATTCTCAAAATAAGAATAGGCAAACCCTCCGTTAAACCTGGTCCTAATTCTTTTTCGAATGTTTTAACATCCTGTGCAAACGTGCCCCAGCCCTTCATCTTTTCTCGTTTCTCTTTCCCATTTTCGAAGGCAACTCCTATTTGTCCTCTAATCCTAACCTGGAAGGTAGGGTGCGAGGATGGGGATTGAAGGTCGGAGTCCGTGGGGTCCTCCTTGGAGAAGATGAGGGCAGGAGTGCAGTAGTAGCGTCCGGGCGGTGTGGGCAAGAGCACCCGTCGTGGTGTCCAGGGTTGGCCCACTGCTCTTTCCTCATTCCCGCCTTCGGCTATTCCAACCTGTTCTCCCTTTCCTGCCAAGTATCTCAATGGTACACGGAGGGCTGATAGGACACTGGCCCGCCTATCCGTTGGCGAGTAAGGGAGGGTATAGAATGGTTTTCGTATATAACCCATTTCGTGTACCTGGCATGTAGATGGCGGTTGGAGCCAGTGGAGTTGAAAGCCTCCTTCTGCGTCCTCTTCGCCCAGCTCGGCCGCATTTTGATTCATTTTGACAAAGCCAAGCTTTGTAACGTTCCAAAGCCTCGGGGGCAGAGGTCCGCTTGTTTTAAGTGATTTAAGTCATTTTATTATTTACATGGCTCGAATATTACTTAATTTTAATTTATTTTACCCGTCATTATCCGGTTCCACTTCCCCCTTCCCTTCCTTCACTGGCTTCTTCGCTTGTCCAGTCTAAAATTGTATAATCCATTACAGCGTACAGCCTATTCAGCTGGCTCGCATGGTACAACGCCAATTTCTGATTGACTTCCCAAATCACGGATAAGCCTGGGGAGGAAGGAAGGTTGGATGCTATGGCAATGCTGCGGAAGGTTTTCCTACGTGGCTGGCCTTTCGCTTTCTCTAAGGCTCGCCTTAGCTCAGTCCTTACTTTCTCACACTCTTCATCTACGGGGTACAGTTGGAGTTCGAAGGTAGTGCTCTCAACCTCAACTGCCCTTGCTGGTATGGCCAATATTTTGGGGCCTGGAATGGGGAGGAAAAGGATAGGCCTGGAGCCGAGAACTGCGTTGGGGTCGGGGAGTCCGGGGACGGAGACCTGCACCTTGAGGTCCTGCTCCGTCGCCATCACGTCCACCAACATCAGCGGCTCTTTCCGCCACCAGTCTGCTACTGCTGTTCTTACAGCCTTCAATTCTTCGCAAAGGGCCTTTGCCATCGTCCCCATCGCGAATTGTCCATTGGGGAAGTGGATGTGTTGCGGGAGAGTGTGTCGAGTGATGGTGATGCTAGGAACCTGCTTCCAATGATCCAGGAAGTGCTGTTGGTTGCCGTCTTCGTCCGTGATGGAGAGGTTGGAGATGTTGCGCAAGCCGATGGCGATGAACTCGGTCATGTCGTCCGCGGCCCTCACGCTGCTCAGCAGCACCACCGCCCCATGTTTTGGTCTGCCTCCTTCTCCCCACTCCTTCCTTGCATCCACCTTCTGCCATTCCTCTTCGGACAGAGTGGCATAGCCACAGGAAGTGATCGGTCGGAACTCTCCCCTCCCCATGCTTGCCACTCGAGTAGAGAGGAAGGCAAATCTGTACCTTATCGAGTGTGGCCATTCTTTTTTGAATGTCCTAATCCACCGTCCTTTTTCACCGGGGGCTCCTGCTAGATCTTCCGTGACTGCCAGTACCCCCGTCATGCGGTATGGTGGAGGTGTAAGGACTAACCTTGGATGCCAACTGCCGCTTTGTAAGCGAACGAGGCCAGTGCACCTGATGATATCACCAACGGCGAGTGTGTGTGTGGGCTGCAAGTGGAGGTTGTAGAGGAGGAAGCGGCGGACGATCACGGGGGAGTAGCGGCAGTGCGTCTCGGGCAAGACCCAGCCCATGTCACCCAACTGCAGCACCTCCACCGAGTTCACCGACGGAGCTTCCACTACCTGTATTCTCACCCCCCCTCCCTCCTCAATCTCCATTACTCGCGCCAGGTAATAGCCTGCCGCTAGTGCCTTTTTGAAAGCCTCTCCATAGGTGATGGTTGAATCAGATCCGCCCTGTGCGTTAGTTTCTACAAATGATGACCAGTTCTGATACCCTAGGAATCGCGCATCTCGTATCATCCTTTCTGGTGTGACCTCTGTGGGTATGACAGGGTCGGGTGGGAAGGCCAGCAAGGCCTGTTCATCCTCTGTCAGAGGGTTTGGGGGAAAGGATGATTTGAGGCGGGGATAGCGAGCCTTAGCAGAGCCTTGCTCTAGCGAGGCCGTCAATGCATGGTCCATACTAGCTCTGATTGTCGGCGTTGAAAATGGGACGGGATCATTACTGCGCGATGTTCAGCCTAGACTTAGTAGATGCCATGAAATCTCAGCCGGTTGGATTGTGAAAGTCCAGACGCGAGGTGAGGAGAAGTGAGCAATTGGCTCTCTCCTTCTCCTTTTATCATTTTTATCTCCCCTGGACTGTTTTGCCCATCTTACACTAGGTTTCCCTTTTGATGGGCAAAACGAAAAGCAGAATAAGTAATTACCGGTTTCTTTGCTTTATAAACAGTCTATTTCTGCTTTCCTACACCAATCTGCCAGTGCGCATGATGAGTGGAAGAGCGTTTGCTGAATGGAATAAGGCTATGGAGGGGAACCCGATGGTGGTGATGGGCCCGATGGTGCCACACGTATGGCTGGTGGGTTTGTTGGTGATGGACGAGCAGGGCGCCGGGGTGGATGTGGCGGCCCTGGAGGCCGGTGTCGGTTACCCGGTCATCCTCACCTTCCTCCCCGGTGGCGGCCTAGCCCACCTGCCCGCCCTTCTCCGCGTCCTCTTCGCCCAGGTTCCCTTGCTTTCACCTACAGTCGAAGCGAAGCAAAAAGCTCAGACTGCCAGTTGGAGGCTGTATATATGGGGTGGGTTGCAGAGAGGTCGCCTGGAGTACTTCCACGTGGCTGTCTGCATGGGCGGGAACGACCTGTACCTGAGCCCTGGCGTCCTCAGCAACTTATCGCCCAAGGAGCGGCGCAAGTTGGGCTTCAGCCAGGAGTCCGCCCGCGGCATCGTACTTTTTGATTGTTCTTCCTGAATGGGAATTGGACTGCTGACAGCAGTTGAGGGTAGCGACATAAGCACGAATTCCCTGGCCTGGATATGCAATGCCATTGCTATTTCACTTGTCAGTTGACCCTAAATTGATTTTGGCTTCTAATTTGTAGGCCCATCATCTCGGCAAGTTTTGTGCCGCCTGCGAGGGCCTGGGCGTTTACGAGCGGCCTCGGGTCTCCTTACTGCTGCCAGGGCCTCGCCTTCGCTACATCGATGGCCAATGTGATGTCCTAAGCCGAGTGTGTTGCGTTTAAATTAATTGCAAAGAAAACTTTGGTTGTGTGGCTGTAGTGGCGCTGGTCGGAGCAGTTGGCAGAGATGGAGTATCACTTGGAGACCGTGTTCACCCGGGTGGACTGGGGCCGCGTCCTCAAGTCCCCCGTCTCCTATCACGACCTTCTGGCCGATGGGGTTACCCTTCCCATCTCCTCTTCCTTGCATCCACCTTCTGTTGAGCAATCACTGCGCCCCGCCTGCGCCCAAATGATGGCCCAGTTGGCCATGTGTTTCCCGCCTGGCCTGTTACCTCTGGAATTTCGACTGCACTGCCCCGATTCTCAATTTGGCCCTCCTCCCATCCAGTGCTACCTTGGTGGCCAAGGTCAGTTCCAGGTTGGTTCATGACCTTTGCTCCTGGAGGAGTTGGTGGCAATTTGATTTGATGCTTTTTAAGCCGGAGCTGATGGGCGAGGCTGCGGTGGCAGCTGTGAGAGGGGCCCACGGGCAGGCCGAGGAGGGAGGAGGAGAGATGGAGCGTGCGAGTGTGTCCGGTTCGGACCCGCCTCCTCCTCTTGCTCCTCCTCCTGCTCTTCCTCTGCCTCCGCCCCCCTGCGTCCTCTCTCCCTTCGCCTTCCTGAACCAGGAGGCCAAGCGGAACTTCGGCCAACCCTTCACCTTGGAATTGGTCTTCACTCTGTCCTTCTTCCCTTTTAGCCTGTCATTCCTGGCTCGCTTCAGCTGGAGGCCACCTCCGAGCCCATCCGCGTTCAGCTCCGTTTGGTCACCAGCCAGAAGCAGCTAGGAAGCGATGGCTGCGGAGTTTCAATTGATGAGGCAGCCGAAAGGGCTGCCGCCTTCCTGCTCCGCGGCATCCTTGATCTAGGCTGTTGGTCAGAGATGGGAAGGTGATACGCAAGAAAATGCTCGTGCTTTTCTACTTTCACGCCTTCTTGCTGCCTATCATGATTTTCTTTGAATCTACTTCATTATGTGCCTGGTAGTTCTAATGGAATGCACCACATACACCTGCGGTTTTCTGGCCATTGGTCTGGCCGATGTTTTGACCTGCTACCTACTCCTAATGGCAGGCCCCGCCCCTTCCTCCTTCTCACTTCAAACCACCCTCTTGGCCTTTCTCGCTTGTCTCTAGAGGCATGTCCGTACCTGACCCTCACGGCCTGGCTGCTACTTACCCCTTCCAACCCAACTACTCCCACATCGAGGCCCAGGAGTATGGTGGGGTCCCCGAGGGGGTGTTCTCGTGCGTGTGCAGTGGTGGGAGAGGGGAGATTCAAGTGAGGCAAGGCCCCCTGGCTCGGGGGGAGGGGAGGGCAGTTGTGGTGGTGGGAGGGGGACAGTTGTTGGCGTCCACCTGCATCCGGTCAATGGAGCTCCGCTTGGGCCGCGGGGTGGTGGTGGTGGTCTGGGGCGGTAACACCTTCTCCGACCTGATCTGGGTGCTGGTGCACTGGGGCTGGATTCTGGTTGTCCCTTCATTCCACTCCTCTTCCCAAAGCTGTACCCCCCCTTTTTCAGGGGCTCGGTGGTGGGGGCTTCATTACTCCCTCACACCTGGCGGTGATTGTTGGTGGAAGCAGCGTTTTTCAGCTGGTCTCCCCCGGCCCCATCCATCTCCTGCCGGAGCTTCGTATGCTGGTTTGGTTTCCTATATGCGGGGAGCCCTCCCCCCTCCCCTTTTTATTCTCTCTTGAGCTAAATTGCTTTGTAGTGGGGGGCCCTCTTTCACTGGAAGAGGCTGTTCCCCTACTGTTCCATCACCGTGGCCCCCCCTTTACATCATCGGCGCCTCATTACGCGCATCACGGTTATTATTCCGCTTTCCCCTCCCTCAATTACTCTTACGGGGTCAAGAGGGTTTACCTGTTGAGCCTGTCTGGGCGGTGGGATGGCTGCTGGCGGAGGCCTTTCTCAGCGCCCTATGTCCCCTCAACGGCTCCGACTACGGCATTCGTGTTGCCCCCGTCTTCCGTCAGCTGGCAGTGACCACCTACAATGCTGTTGCTCTCATTCTTGATTTCAAGTGGAGGAAAACAGCAGTGTTTGGTTGAGGGTGTGCTGATGACGCAGGAGGTGCAGGCCTGGCTGGATGATCTGTGTCAGCCGATGGAGTGCTTCCGTCGCTTCTCCGCCCCCTTCCTCTTTTTCGCCGCTCCCAACGTTAGCCTTCCTTTTATCGGTCCCCCCCCCAATTTATTTATCCTGGCTGGTTTGAGCCTCCCCACACGGTGACTCTGTTTGGGCCCCTGGTTGGGGAGTCTGAGCTGGAGTGGGCTACTCGGGTGGCCGTGGGGGCGGCCCTTCACCATCCCCTCAGCCTGGTCCCTATCAGTGAGCCCGTTGGAGCTCTCTGGCCTCAGCTAGACCTGGAGTGCATTCGTAAGATTTCAAGCCGGTTTTTTGTTGGTGGGGGGGGGAGGGGGAAAGAAGTTGTTTGAGGGCGGTGGGCGCTGTTTGGTGCTGGTGGCAGCAGGGCCACCGAGGAAGACGTCAACTATAATCGGCCTCGCCTTCGGCCCTTGAATGTCGGCCCCTCCATTCCTCTTTCTCTTTCATGCTCACTCGCCTCCTCATTCTCAGCCCCCCCCCTTTTTCTGTCTTTCAGCCTCTGGCATTCGCCGCTGGGTGCTGCGCTATTGCGATGTGCGGGAATGGGTGTCCTTCGAATGGCCTATCTGGCTACCCAGTGAGCCGGATCCATCGACGGGGCACTGGGGGGTGGAGGTGGTGGAGCAGAAGAGCTGGTGGTTCTGCAACGTCTGGGGGTGGCCGTCCGGCAACAATTCCGCCTCCATGAAGGTGAGGAGGGAGGCGGTGCGCTTTGACCCTAACATGTTCATGAACACCTCCGACTTCCCACCCGGGCGGGAGGAGGAGGAATGCCGGCTAGAGGACTCTCTTACCCTCAGGGTTGCTGAGGTGCACAAGCTCGCCACCCGTCGTGCTTGCCCTAAACCCCCCTGGTAATATCCAGCTGTGCGGCAGTTTTTCTTTTTTGGGGTGGTTGGAGTGTGTGTGCTTTTAGCTCATCTCCGAGAGCGGCCTGCAGCATGAGTGCCGGCGTATTTTGGACAGGGGCAGGCTGCTTGGACCCCATGAGCCGCGCGAGACCCCACAGTGACAATGTGCCCTGGGTACGAAACAGTTTCGATGTGACCTTGTGATGTTTCAAACCGCACATAAGGGCCCCCACCGAGTTCCCTGCTGCAATAAGCTTGCTGAAGAGACCGGTAGATCCTGATGAGTAGTCAGCCTGTCGCAGCATAGCGCGGTGTTACCCAGGAGACTGATGTTCCCTTCAGTATGCTTAAACTACTTATTACATTCCAGCCTAATTCTGTAGTGTTAAACAGCTCTATTATCCCACTCAAGACCTTCCCCTATATCCCTAGTTGCAGATCATTCTTTTGTAACCGGCGTACAATGGTGCTGTTGTGAGGGACGCCCCCTCCACTTCGCGCCTCTGCCACCAGGAGTCTTCGGTACCCAGGCCTGCCATGTTTCAATGAAGTGTCTTTAAGACGCTGGACTGCTGCCTGGATGATTGTTGTGGTTCCTCTGGTTGAGTTTCCGAATTTCTTCCGTCCCACCTTCCCATGTCTTTCCGGGTTGAGAACTGCTTAGCAGTAAGCGGCGGATATCCGCGGATAGAGTATGTTCATTCTTGTAGCTTCGTGACCTCAGCCCCACATTAGGGGAGGATGTTGTGACTCAATGCAGCCTTCGGTGGGCAAGGCTCACCGAAGTTATGTGTATACAGGAAGTTGACAGTGAGAGCCCTCCAAGCTGGTTGTGGTGGAAGACGAACGCGGGCCCTTCAGCAAAGCTCCCGTGGAGACAGCCTGGGCGCAAATACTCCTTTGATCTGAGATGCTCTTTTGAGTACAGAAGATGAAGAGTTTCCCCTACCATAGGCTGTCCAGGTTGAGCTAAAGCAGGGTCCGCCGAGATTCCCCATATATGCTTAGAGTGGCGATACATCACTCTCTGTACACTTGCATTGTTGTCTTGTATGCCTTCCGGTATTGTCCTCTGTGTATATAAGTCGAGTTCTATTCCTATCGCGGGTCAGTCGGCGAGATTGTGGGGCCCTGACTCGGAAGTGATCCACGCGCTGTGAACTACTACTGCTGAGATCTGGAGTGCTGGCAGTATGCGATAAAGATGGGACCCTATCATCAGCCTCGTAAGCAACCAGACCCACCGCAACGTCAAGGCCAGTAAGGGCCGGTAAGGAAGTATCACCACAGGAAGTGTGAGTGACAATTAGGCTCCGGCGAAGTTCCGGCGAGAGAAGCCTAGGCCGCAGGAGACGGCAGTGCACCGGCACGGTGAAGAGTGTTCCACCAGAAGCCGAGACCGCTGGTAATCGGGCACGGTGTAGTGTAACCGAAGCGGAAGCAGCAAGGACATAGTCTAAGGGTTTACAGCTAGGCTGTGACAGGTGTCATCTGTGCTACTGCTCTGGGTGTAGCTGGAACAGAGGCACGGAAACTGTCGTCCTTCCGGCCGGAAGCAGCCAGCCTGTACACTGTCACAACCAGTGTCCTCCGGATAGTTCTGTTGGTCCAAATGTCCACTGAACATGTCGCAGTAGCAGCTATCTAGCAAGCCGCAGTCGCCATAGGGGTTGGTCCAGTAGATGCTGTCCGGGGCTTCTGGCTTGCTGATTCTGAAGCGACGTCTGTTAGGATTGGGTTCCTCCAGCGGGTTGTACTGGTGGGAGTTGAGACCGTTTACAACGCGGTTGTAGGAATTACAGCCATAGTTCCAAACAGGCACTGTCTGTCAAAGGTAAGAAGATATAGATACCCTCTTCTGGCTTCCTCAATGAATGGATTGGAGGTCTTAGCATCCCGGCAGAGGTTAAGATGGTAGTAGGCCAGATGGAGGAAGCTGATCTTCATGGAATGAGAACTAGAAGGCGATAATGAAGACATTAGCGCTGATGGCTGTGAATGTCTCACATTTCTTTCTCCTGTCCTGCTGAGATGTCGGTGCAAGGATGGGAACTAGTGAGGTCATCTGAGGCTCAGTCTAGTTCCTTAGCTATTGGGGCATCTGTCAGTGGAGCAGATGATCAGCGTCCATCCATGCCTCTTCATTCATGTTCAAGATGGCACTTCTTGGTGGATGAAGGTCCAGTGCTGCTTAATTGGTCAGTGAGGATTGTTGAGGACGACCCTGAGGACTGACAAAAGTTGCACTCAGATGACCTCCTCACTGTTCGAAGTAGCATCTGGTCTCTGTTGCCTCCTGACGGTCTCCAGCAGTAGGCTGTAGGCCTGAGAAGCTGGTGTGGCTGGCGGAAGGCTCTGACAGTCTCCAGTCTCATGCAGGAGGTCTGGGCGGCTGACAGCATCAGGCAGGAAATCTGGAATGCCTCTGGCAGCAGTAAGAAGCTTTTGCAGCCTCCAGCATCAGTTTGGAGGTCCGGGCCTTCAGTGGTGGCTGACGAGAGACCTTGGCCACCAGTGGCAGTGCATAGAAGGCCTTGGCCACCAGCTGTGGCCGCAGGGGTACTGAGCAGCTGGCAGTGGTTGGACAGAGGCGTGGGAGTCCTCCAGTCCAGGTAAATGATCTCAGTGGCCTCCGGTGTCATGCTGGAGGCTTGGGAGGTTGGCAGTAGTAAGCAGAAGACCTGGCAGTCTTCAATGGGCAGTGGGTCTTTCTATGCTTGCCTGGCAGGTTAAGATGCAGGTGAATAGCACTGGTTTCCCACTGGCTCTGTGTAGAAGATGTCCACTGTTGTTGTTGATTAATAGCCACTTGTAATGCTGTCATCTGTTGCATTGTCGAGAGAGTGTTGGTCAAAGCTGAGCTGGTAGAGGAAGCTCTGTCTGGTCTAGATGCAACAGGTGTAGGGTGAGGAGTGTAGGGATGGAGAGTGTAGCAGGAGCTATGGCTGTGTTTTTCTGCCAACGATGACGCTGTCCATCTGTCTGTCTGTACGTCTATGGGCAGTAGCATGGCTTGACTTCCTGGTTCCGTTTTGGGTACTCTTCCCTCCCGGCGGCCAAGGATATAGTGGGTAGGGCATGTGGGGCCAAATGATGCATATCTCAGCACTGTGATGGTTGGGTAAGCAAGGCTGGGGAGTCATGTTGGCCTGAGCCAAAAGGGCGGAGTGCCAGAGGCTTTGTGTCTTTGTCCAAGAGTTGATGGAAGGATGACTGCATTAGATGGTGTTGCAGCTCTTGTCACTTCAGTTAACGATGGGTAGGATGGCGGCAAGGCAGATTAGGTGGGCTCTGAGTAGGTTGCCGGTGCAAAACATGCAGCTCAACACTAACTCTCAACACTGCTGCTGTTAGGAGTCAATGAAGTGATAAGTAAGGGGCCTGCATGTCATCCGAAATGCAATCTGGTGGGTGATGAGTTAGGGTTGGCCACACAGTTTGTTGCTGTCCAGGTAGAATCTGTTGACCAAGCCGTCCAGGTTCCCGCAGGCAGAGTCAAAGGCTGGCATCATATTGAGAGAAAATATGATGCGGCCCAAAGGATTGTCAGGGCCTGTGTCAGAACATGGCAGCCTTGAAGAGGCTGAGCAACTTGATGCTGGGCTTGATCTTGAGTTGGCCAACATAGAAGATGATGGCAAAGCTGGACTCGGACTGTTTCATGCCAATGAACATGTCTGGTGGGAAGCAGAAACTGCAGTGGTGCAAATTAGAGCTCTGGAGGTCAGTACTCTGTAGCTGTAGGCAAGCAATGGAGGGCAGTGGATGGGTCAGACGCTGTGCTTGATTGGAATGCATTGGCGGCCTCATCATTGAAGGCGGGCGAGAAACATTTGCCTCTCACAGCTGGTACCATCCGGACTGTCCTGCTTGCTATTGCCAAGACTGAACAATCTGCCGCATGTCATCCACAAGGTGGCCATGGAGATTGTGGCAATAGCCCTGGAAGACACAATCTTCTGGCCATCAAGAGAGTCAATAGACTCTCCTAGTCTTTGATGAGTGGATGGGACAAGTGGCCTTTGATCGATTGTGTGAATCGGAGATGGGACTTAGCATTGCCCCTCCAAATGTTCCCTTAGTTCTTGAGTTCCAATCAGACTTCCTTTGCCTTGTTTGTGTCTCAGGCTGTTAGGATGCGTCGCTTTCTTGAGCAATTCCTTCAATTCCAATTCTTCCCCATGGTGTGTCATTAAGTTGCTCCTGCTGGGCTGTCTTTCTCATCTGTTCTGTTGTCTCTCTCTGACAACTAGCTCTCAAGGGAAGGTCTGGGCAGGTAGGAAAGGCAGTAAACATGCATCAGCAGAAGCAGTGGCAAGGGAAGCAAGGTGAAAGCAGTGGTGAAGGCGTAGAGTAGTTGTAGCAGAAGTCCTGAGTGGGCTTCCTCATCACCACTGGTGGCGAGCAATGCTTCTTGCTCTGTGCCACTGGCCATTGTTCTCCTCCCTCCTTGTGTTGTTTCTCCACGTGGCCCACAATGGAGGCAAGCGCAAGTGGGAGCGAGAGCGGGAGCCAGTCGGAGAAGAAGATGCTCCCAAAGCATCCAGTTGCCACATCCACTTGGAGCCCCCTCTGTTCGCCATGACCTTGTCAACCTCGGGCAGCTCATCAATGGTGGCAGACATGGACTGGGCGTGTCTGGAGATGTCTTGCAGGTCAAATTGCATCTGGCGCATCCAGCAGAGCCCGTCAAAGGTGGCGTAGAGGCTCTCGGCCTGCTTCTGGCTGATGACGTAGCCGTCTCCTTGGATCTTGTTCAGCTGCTGCTGGAGGGCCTGTTTCTTGCACTTGAGCTTGTCCTGGGTGGCTTTAGCTTGGCTCCGCTCCTGGATGGCCTGCTCCTTCTTGGACCCGGCGGTGGCCAGCTGCCTCACAAGTTCCTTGCTGTCTTTCTCCAGTGTCTTCACCTTCGCCTCTAACCCCAAGCACTGTCTTTAAAAGGAAAGTGCTTTCTGTGCTTGAGAGATTCAAGGCAAGATCCAATGATGGCACCCTTCTGTTGCTGAACCTGTTGATCCAGCTCCAGTATGTGGTTGTCCTTCCAGTGGAGCTGCCAGAGGAGATGGGCGCAGTGTCGCTGCAGATTGTCAACCAGTTTCGAGCCGGTGTCCAGGTAGGCTTGCGAGTCTGGGTTTCCCAGGTCTGCCTCTCTCCTCCTCCTCTCAAGATTCCCTGGGGCTGGAGCTTCAGGGAGAGGAAATGGGGCAAAGGTGACCCTGGGCACTGCGGGAACCAAAGGGCCATCTTAGGGCCGTCTCTCCCTCCTCCCTTGCAAGGACTACTGGAGATGGAGCTTCCTGAAGAGGAAGTCAGGGGGCAAAGCTGACCTTTGCAGCAGTT
>JASANA010002200.1:0-10795 GCA_030248095.1 Ptycholaimellus sp. GST1_10
GTGATTTTTAGTGCGTTTTGTAGCAGTGTGGGGAGATATCTGACTTTGTTTTGGCGACTGCGAGTTTATGGCGCAGTGTTTTGGTAGTTTATAACACTGCGAACGCGAACATAATAGGGTCAACGTTATCATTATTAAGAATAAGTGATATAAGGCTAAAAATTGGAATCTCTCTTTGATAGGCTATGATATATCGTTTTCGTGGGCGTATGGAAAATTTCTAATCCGTTTCCAGGCGTCAAGTTTCTTGCTCTGTAAGGCACAGTTAGCGCAGTCCCACATATCCTCATCAATCTGGCGCAGGGTTGTAAGGATGAAAACGCTTCTACTACCTTCAAACGAAATATTCTTGGTGGTGTTCTATCCCTGCGCACTGATCCCGACGCTCGTGTCCTCGCTCGTCGACTTTGTGTGCACTTGGTTTCTTCTTATCCGATCTCCTAAGATCTGCAGTTAAAGATTAAGCGTTTGAACTCCCTGAAACCTCCACGCCCTGTGGCCTGTGTTATGCCTGGGTAAGCATCGTCTAGTCGTCTTACCACATTTACCAGTTCTTTGCGTGTATATTTCTTCCTTAGCATATTGCTTATCAGGTCTGAGCAAGCTGTTGCCAATGTGTCCCAAGTGGTGCAGATTCGCATATATCTTAGTAGTTGGCTGTAGAACGTATTTAGACCTATCTGAATTGGTTGATTGCTATGTTTTTCTGGCATTGTTATCACTTCGAAGTTGAATGCCTTTCTTTTGTCATATAGTTCCCTGTTAGTTGTTTCGGTGTCTAGGTCCAGATCTAGGAAAGCTAGTTTGCCGTTCTTTGGAATATCAAAGCTAAGGGGGAGTGATTCTGGGTACATGGCCCTTGCAGCAGTTTTAAGGCTATCCGAATCGAATGAAAGGATGTCATCTATATATCTTCGAGCCCCTTTTAGCTTTATTGCCACTGAAGTGTTTTCTGGGCGTGTTAGGTAATCGAATTCTAGTTTCGACAACACCAGATCTGCTACTAGTGGACTACAACTTGTGCCCATTGCTATTCCCTTTGTCTGTTTGAATATCGTCCCTGCGTATGCCACATAGGCCTCCTCTATTACGTGTGAGACCATTTGTTCCACGGTACCGCAATCATAGCTGTGGCCCCTTCTGTCTTCATTTGAGTGCATGTATGAAAACTGCCCATTTCCCGCGAGCGGCCCGAAGGCCGCTCCGAGACAACTCTGCCATGTATATATATATCTGAAACAACACAAAACAAACAAAACAAAAAAAAAAAAAAGCCCAAAAAAAACAAACAAACACAACCAAAACAAAAACAAAAAAAAAAAAAACAAAAAAAAAAAAAAAAAACCCCCCCCACCCGTTATATATTTATTTTTCTTAAACATGATTCTTATTAGTTCAACTAGTTTTGTTTTCACTAGGGTGTGTTCCAAGGCGGTGAAAAGTGTACTGAAATCAGCTGTACACATATTTCTGTTAGGTTTGCCTGCCCCTGTCCTCAGTACGTGTATGATCTCTGAACCGTTCTTAATGCTCCAAAAAAGGTCTATGCCCCTTCTCTCCCAAACGTTCCTGCAGTATCTCCCCCAATGCTCTCCTACCGTCTTTAGTATACTCGTCAGCTCGACCCCTAGTGCTTTCAGGCTACTCCGTTTAGCTCCTGCTATAAACCTTGCCCCTACTGGATTTTTATGAAATTTCGGAGCCATCCATATGGCAGGGATAGTCTTATTTTCTTCTGGAATTTCGCCTAGGCCTAGTTTTAGTAGAATAGTTTGGTGTCTCGATATAAGTTCCTCTTCTGTTTCCTCTTCCCATGGCTTATAGGTGTCATTCCCGAGTGCTACCATTCTGTTGTTAGTTTTCTGTACCCCCATTTCCTTATTCATTCTTTCCAGATAACCCCTTTTGCATGCTAAGGCTAAGTTGTTACTAGCTTTATCTACCGGTGTGATAACCATTGTCCTATGGGTGTCTCTAAGTTGGTATTTGTATAGTTCCGTCAGCTCGTTTTTGCTATTTTTGTTGCTTCCCCCATATATTCTATTACCTAATGATTCTAACATATCTGTCCATTGCCATTGCATTGGATTATGTTTTAAAGCATAGGATAAAGGTAATCTTACTATGAGCTGATTGAGACTAATTCTGGAGAAACAAATGATACAGCGGGATGTATGAATAGAACATTTCAGGCCAAAAAAATCGTACTTTGAGAACACAATTTTTCTGGCCATTTTTTTCCTATGTTGTAACACATAGGACAAAAATTGAACTAGAAATTTTCAATCAAAAAATTTTCCAACTGTTAGATCGCCATAAGCAAATACCAAAATCACGGATACGATGTGAATAATAAGAACCTTCGATTTTTGAGAAGTGGAATACCAACTCTGAATCCTCTCACAAACCGCCTCTTAAAAGAAACCTTTGGTATCCGCCTTCCATGCACTGATCTTTTTAAAGCTGATCCATTTCTGCAAATCAAATGACTCAAAATAGGACATGCATAATCCCCCCTCTCTTCCATATAAAAAAGCTCACCTCGTATAAAAATCCCACTCACATATTAACTCTTTCGTTACATAACGAATTTTTTTATTGCTTTAAAATATTTATTTTTTTAAATGCAATGAAATTCATACAAAAAGGTTAAACAAATAACGGCAAGTTTTGATGGTAATGTGATGGAGGCGACGGGTAACGGTTATTCCAATTGCACACATGCTCCGTATCGTTGGACACCAAGCCTGTCTACCACCCCATATGCACCGTTTGCCTTCTCGCTGACAAATGATTTTTGTAGTTACGTTGTGAAAAAAAACCTTGAAAACCATATTACCTGTATTGGACACTTCTGTTCCTCGGTTTCATAAGAGAAACAAAATAGAAGAGAAAAAACGATGAAACGTATCATTTTCATGGCAACGATAAAACTGCCAAAGATTGGCTTCTTTTTGGTGGTGCAAAGGTGGCGTTGTCAAATTGTGCGCTCCTATTCTGGGCGCCCAATTAAATGTACACGATTTTGCTTATTGAGTTTTTAGTAGTGTGTAATGGCTAGATCATCTCTTGACGATTGTCTAGCTGCTAAGACTTAAAAATTTAAAAAAAAAATGAATGAAGCCTGTTTTTTTACAGATATAAAATGTTGTGTGAAAAACAATTTTGGTGGCAATATGGTGAAAATTTTTTGTTAAAATTGCACATCCGCCGAATACATTTTGAAGCCTATAAATCACAATAGGCTGAGTTCATTTAGGTCATAATTAAGAAATAATTAGAATAGGGCGCTACAGTAAACAGTGGACCATTCCATTGGCCATTGTAAGGGTGTAAAATGCGCAGCTGCAGCATCACAGAGCTGTGGCTGTGGCTTAGATGATTAGATGATTAAGGCTCTATAAAAATGGGCCTTTTCGACGACTATGTACTAGATGGTGAGGACGGCTTGGGAGCACTGGTTCCGCTCTCCGAAGAAGATCGCATTCGCAAAATTCTACTTCGGCCCAACAAGCGACTAACTTCGACAGACACAGAAAGCCTTCTGGTGGACCTAACAATGGTTTTTAGATCATTTTTGGCGTATTCTTTAAATAAACCATTCATTTAGCTTCGTGCAATAAAGGACCGCATGGAGGCGAAGCTGACTATGGAAGAATTGAAAGACAAGGCGGGAACTTTCAAAATCACTGCCAAAGAGGCTGTACAGCTCTCCGAGGTATATCGAATTTTGCCCATAAGTTTTTATAATCATTCAATTGGCAGTACAAAACCTACGGGTTCCCGCGTCACGACTATCTCTCTTTACCAAGCACTCGAGCACAGATTGGGAGTGAGATAGCGACGGCCTTGGAGAAGATTGTCAGCTTCTCCATCTCTTTCTCCACCGACGAAATCGTGGCCATGTGGGATTCCATCGATGACAAGGTTACCTCTTTCTGTTCATAGCAAGAATGTTGTTTATATCTGATACCATCGGCAAGTCGAAAATAAGCTCTTTTCTCCCACAATATCAGATACCCCACGTGTAAAGCCAAAGAAAGTGCCCTACTACTTGTGGAATCTGCTTGTGGGGCATTTGCATTTTGTTTTCGCGTGCAGTTAAACAACTCTTTTTATGCGCGCTCAAACAAAATACAGGTGACACAGCAGATAGTAGTAGGGCAATTTCTTTGGCTTTACACTCAGAACAGTTGATTTTTTTAGGAGAAAAGTGCTAATTTTGGGCTTGCCGATGGTACCAGGTATTTCCTGAACTTTAAAAACATTCAAAAAAAGTATGACTGAGTCAGGATTCGAACCTAAAAGATTGACCCAGAAGGCCAATCGCTTGCACCACTACATATGGTGTGACTGAAGAAGTAAATTAGTGACTGAAGGAGTAAATCCTTGAATGGGGCCTAAGACCATATGGGGGTGAAATAAATATCTACACCCGTTCATGGAGAAGATGGGAAGAAGGGAAGGGAGGAGTTCGTGCGGCACTTTTTTTTAAATTTTCAAAGCAAACTATGCCATTTTTTGCTAATTTTTGTGAGTACCCCCTACAAATATTTCCATTGCTGCTAAAATCTTATCGATCGGTTCAAGATCTAGCAATAACCCTCAAACTATACAGCTGGGTCGAAAAGAGGGGCTGGGCGCTGACGATCGCTCCGCTCCCTTGTGCCAGCCTAATATTTAAAGTTTTCCATTATATTAAAATACTGCTCTGTACATCAATTCTGAACTAATAAATGTAATTTCTTTCAGGATCGCATCATAAAGAACCTGAGAGGGGCTATGGAGGGCTGCTCCTGCGAGGCTAGCTGTAAGGCGCTGCAGAACAGCGTGGAGCAGAGCCTGGGGAAGGTGGGGCAGAGTTTGGAGGAGCTGCGCGAGAAGACGGAGGCCGCCAGCTCGGACTTCGATGAGTTTCGCGAGTTCCATCAACAGCCTCACCATCTACCAACGTCGCTCAAGCAGCAAGCCACTTGGAAGCAAGCATCGGGGCATTAGTCGACGAAAATAGGCTCTTATTTGAACAGCTTGAAATCTAAAAACCGATTCTTACAAAGCATGATATAACATTTTCTTTCAACATTCCCAAGGACATTCTTTGCGTTATTCTTTCCAAGGACATTATTTGTATTATTCTTTCCAAGCACTTTCTTTACTTTATTCTTTCCAATGACAAGGATAAACCTACTTTTTAAATCTTGGAATCGCTAATGTATCATATTTTGCATTTATTGTGATTCATTGATTCTTGCAGAGGTTATCAGGCTAGGGCATTTGACTACTTTAAAAACGTTTTGTTACTCGTTGTCATTCTTTATGTATATTAAAACACTTATTTCATGTGATTGTCATTGCGCTATTTGAAATCGTTGCAGTTGTAAATTTAAGCATTTCAGCAATTCAGCAATTCAGTTTGAAAATGTAAACATGAGGCACTAGGCTTAATAAGCCAAAATATCGTCGTGGTAAAATGAAGAAAAGTAGTTCCTACAAAAAAACCTGAACAAAGATTTCTATTAAAAGAACATTAAATTAGAAAAAACATAATGATTTCTTGGCAAGGAGCAGGAAACTCCCAAGGAAAAGTTCCATCGTCTTTTTTTCCAATAGAACCTTACAAATCATTTCAACTTCTCAAATATCAAATAATACTGGTATCATCGGCAAGCCGTAAATAAAGCTCTTTTTTATTTTGACTGAATTGAGTCTATAGCCAAAGAAAATTCTTTACTACTAGTAGCATCTGCTGCGCCACCTACATTTAGTTTAAACTCACATAAAAATACGTTTTAATTGTGTGTGAAATCATAACTCAACTAAGCAAGCAGCAGATTTCATTAGTAGCATGAAAATTCTTTTGACTTTAGATTCAGTACAATCAATGTTTGAATGGAAAAAGAGATCCATTTGGCTGGCTGCTGGTACCACTAATACACATATTTACGCGTAGTAGAGCATTCCGAGCGGAAGCTCGTCTTTTTGCCAATGGACAGCAGTTGGGATTATTTACGGCAGCGTTTTTCCGCCCACTGGGATCATTTACTTTAAAGCGTCGTCCTTTGAGCTTCAGCCGTTTGTTGGTATGAAAAGTAAGTGGCTACAATTCATGAAATCATTTATAAAGCATTGCGTAAGGAAAGTAGCACCTTTTGTTTTAGCTTGAATGAAAGAAGGCAGAGCGCTGAATACTTCTCAGGCCAAAATTCAGACCAAAAATCACCAAATCGGATTTGTACTTCTATGAATTCAGGCTTTGACATTTTGTTTGCACTTAAAAAATTGATCAGAAATAAAACTGCTTAATATTATGATTTCACCTGTTTATGATTGAGTACAAAATGTAGTCAGCACACTGCTGAATCATGTGGCGATGCGTTTTGCGCCGGTCCAGTTGAAGTATGCAATCAGGTGACAATGATAATATCCGCTGATGAGTCAATGGATGTCGAGGCATTTTGGGTCTTCAAACCAATTCGTTCGGAAACAAGAGTTAGATATAAAGCAGTAATTGAAACTGATGGAAAGATTTAGGCCAATACTTGTCTCTATTCTCGGTTTCTCGGTTGTCTCGGAAAAAAAAAAAAAAAAAAAAAAACCACACAACACAAAAAAAACAAAAAAAAAACCCCCACACCCCCCCCCCCCCCCCACCAACACCCCCCACGCGTTAGTCGCCCTTCTTGCTCATTCTATTGGTCTATTCGATGGCAAGTGTTCTGCTTTTATTTTCCATTCACAAGGCTAAAATATGGGAAAAGTTTTTGAATTTTGTGCTAATACTTTGGCTACACTTAATGGCTACCCTCTTTATCGGCCAAACGAGGAAGAAATTCACACCATTGGAAAAGCATAATGGGATGCTCTTGTTCAGTACAAACCTCACATTATAGCTGTTAGTATATCTATCGTTAACAAATATAACCGAGATTACTGAAAGAAATCTATGATACTTCGATATGGAATGCTCGTGCAGAAAAAAAGTGAGAATGGCGAAATCAAAAAGAAATGCAAATATGGCATAAATGACGGATAGCTTTGCCTTTTTCGCGTCTTCAAAATAAGTAAGAACCATCAACACTGAGTCTCACAACGGCCGCGCACCTATTAGCGGCAGCTGATAATACTTGTTGTCTGAACAAGTATATGGGACAGAGCGCAATAGGTGACCGCAGAGCTAAACATGAACCAAAATACCAATCAACATTTCAGCAAAGTTAATATGCTGCAAGAATCTAAGGGCTCTGTTGCACATCGGCTCTGGAATAATATCTTGGAGGATTTCACGGCGGGCGATGAGGGCGATTCCAATGATGCATGTCAGCAGCAGCTCCATTTCACCTGCCTTATGCTGAATGCATGTACCTACTTGGGGCGATTTTTAGCTACATATTGCTGCTGTCGTTTGGACATGGTCGATAGGCCAGTCGTTCTTACTAGTGTACAATCTGTGATCCAAAGAAATAATTCTAATAAAATTTATTACGGGTCACATATTCTACTATGGTAGAAAGGACCAGTCTATTGACCGTGTCCAAACGAATGGAAACTGAAATGCGGCATAATATTGAGAGATGAACAATGGAAGATGGTCATAGTAGATGCACACAATCAGAGTTGAACAACAGAAATGGTCATCAGTCCAGTAGCCGCCGGCCCTCAGTGAAGAGCCGTTCTTGAGCTGTTTTTGAGGCCTAAAAACCCTTAAGAATGCCTCAAGACAAAGTTGATGATGAGCTGCTTATACACCACAGTCTGGTAGACGTACCTTATGAAGTTTAGTAGTTGTAATTTTCTTAATCTCCAGTTGGATATCATTGTATTCATTTGTTGATTTCTTTTTGGCGTTTGCGAGCCATGGGCTTTAGCACTAACAGCATTGTTTTCGCTCAACATTTTCAGAATCCTAGTGTTGTTTCCCCATCAATTCACTTTTCCCCCCAAAATGAGATACTCTTTTTTCGTAATTGTCTATTTGTCATCCATGTAAACCATTATTTGACCTAAATTTTTTGATGTGATGTTCCTTTAGAGCCAATATGTCCGTTCTGTGTATGAGATATGCGTAAGTCTCTTGCAATACGCAATATGTATTTGTGAAACTTCATTAACAATTAGGATAGAAGAACGTATGTAACCTAAACAATGGTTATAGAACATTTATTATAAAGTAGAAGACGCTTAAAAGTAGTATTTATCTTCAGGTTTTTGTCCAAGAGACATGTACTTTTTATGGACACATAAGCCTATGTTATGCTACATTTCGCATGCTAGGATACGATCCGGGGCCTCCGCACACATGCCCTACGGCATCCGGAGTTCTGACTACCCTACCCTGCCCTGCCCTCTGCGGCAGTCGGCCTGCGGCCGCACACAATTGATCGCAACTTTCTGAATCATGTACAAGTGCAAATGTTAATTTTGCGATTCAAATTAAGGTTCCATTATTGGTAATGCATCTTGAATTGCGTGTTACCTTTTATTAAACAGTTGAGTTGGGTTAAATTTTGTCATGCATATAAATTATTAAGGCTTTTTTACCATGTGTGCTGAAATATAGCAGTACACCATATTACATACGAACAGCTGTTGCAATTGGGGCCATGCAAGTGGAGAGGACGCACGGCCACTCTTAGCCAAGGACAAACCCTATTACAGCTTTTGAAAATATGATTGGCTGGCAAATAGTCCATGGGTATATTACAGAGCTGTGAGTAGGCTCAACGGACGCAGCAGACACAAAGCTTCAAATTAAAAAAAGTTTGCCAAATTTAGTTGAGAGTATGCTACTTCTTCAGTACAAAACGCAAGCTACATAAAATCGCCTCAATCAAGGTTGCAAGGCATGCCTATGGAGAGAGGATGGGGAGTTGGAAGCGGAGTTGCTGCAGCACCGCCGGTGGGCTCTCCACGATCTAATGCCTCCTAGAAGAAGCGAAACACCAGCAGCACCCCGAAAAGCGCCGCTAGGCAGATTGATGCAACCGAGGGCAGGGGGGCCTTTGAAGCGCCCCCTTGACTGCCGCGGGCATTTCCGATGGCGGGCAAGGCGTTCTAGTCCTCGAAGCTGCCCAGGAAGCTGCTGAAACGAGTGTAGAAGCCGAGCTCCGCAGGCCCGGCCTCTTCCAGGTAATTGTCAGGCTCTATCTTTTCGTAGTGAGTTTTTCCTCAGTCACGGTTGTTCCTCGGTTCCTGAACAAGGGAATTCCTGGTTTTAAAACCACCGATCGCTACTTCACGATTGTTTATCATATTATTTCTTGTCACTTGTCAGAGCGAACAATTAAAAAATGTAAAGTAAAATAACATTGAAAATCGGTGGTGTTTTGATTGTTTATCATTGTTATTTTTCGTTCATTTAGTAATTAAAAGAATTTAATAATTTTCACAAACATCTGCTGTAATCAAAAAACATGAAACAAAAAGATGCATTGAAGATGAAAAAAAATAGTTACAACATGAATATTTATGCATATTGTGAATAATTATCTTGTATCAAAATTCATTTTACGAAGGGGGATCAGATCCAGGGACAAGGCGATCATTGTGACTCGGAGTGACAAGGACAGGACTATATTCACTTTCCTTTTGAGTAGCTTCTTTAGTATGATCCTGCTTTTTCAAATGTATGTCAAATGTAGAATCTGAAATACGGGTATTTTTGTCAACTTGGGTATTGTTTTCTATTTCTGTGAGTTGAATTACTTTTGGTATGTTTTTTAGCATAGAATGCTTAGTATGTTTGACTGGAACAAATATGCGGCTGTATTTCTGTGACTTTATAAGTTCCTTAGCCTTTTTTGATTCATTCTTTGTATTGCCTTTTTCTTTTTTCGATTTTACAGATTTTTTGCTTTCAATTGAATATTCCATTGGTTCTAGTGATTGATTTGTGTCAACTGAATACTTGCTTGCCCTTTTATTGCATGACTTGTTCTTGTTTGGAATTTTTATTTCCTTGGTGAATGAAAGTTCTTTATGCGTTGGAAAATTACTTGTTGTTTCGGCATGAGTTTTACTACGGTTTGAGTGAAGCTGAAGAGATGTGTTAGAAGTCTGTCTTTTAACTCTTTTGCAGCAGCTGATAAGTGATAAAACCCAAAGAAAAAATACATTTAAATATATCAACTGGAACATTTCTAAAATGTTTTCTGAGCAATATTTCCCGAAGACTTTTAACATTATTGCAACATTTAAATAACAATGCAGAGTCCATAGACATGCTGGGGTTTCTGCCAAGTTAATCTTTTTTTGCGGTGTGAAAGTTTATGTAGGCTGCGTAATAGGTTCACTATTTACTTTTTTGATCCAGTTATTGCCCATGCTCATCGCGCATTGGAGACATTTATGTGAACTGCATAAAAACAATAAAAGAGTTAGCCCAATCATACCACAATGTAATATTCTTTCTGTCAATTATGCCGTTATTGGACAATTATGCCACTATTATACATTATTTACCATTTTTGTTTTAAATAAGCACAAATATAAGTCTAAATACAACATGTGAGGGCCAGTGATGTGCGATCAAAAACAATTGGGCCACACAACAAAAATATCGGAACGAAACCAAAAAGCATTTCGGGTTTCCGGTATTCAATTTCCTCGCCAGCCCACATATGATCAGATGTTCCCTTTATGCCATCCAAGGTCACACAGATGGAATGCATGACTTTTCTGTCCACTGACAATGCAGCTCTACCAGCACTGAATCTCATGGTACTTCAACTGCGCATGTTTTACACATTGCCTGAATGAAGTTATATTCAGCAATACGTAACTGAACGAGTAGCAACTA
>JASANA010002204.1:0-24591 GCA_030248095.1 Ptycholaimellus sp. GST1_10
TGGATGAACCAGCTGTCCACGGGTATCCTCCTGCTCCCCGATCCGCCCTGGATGCTTGACCTCGATGGGATCCACCCCCTACCGAAAGCAGTGTACCGGCGGGTGCGCAATTGGCTCGAAGAGGACACCGTGATGGGTGCGGTTTGGGTAGAGGCGAGACGGAGACAGGAGATGACAACTAGTGGCCTCGGTTCCAACATCGATTCCGGAGCCGCGATGACTGAAGAAGGCACCACGAGCCAAGAAGGGAGACTCCCGTTCGTCAGGAAGATCGGAAGAGCCGACGGCTGACACGAGGGGACGCAACTTTGTCATTAAAATCGACCACGGATGCAATCTCCGTCTCCGTCAACTTAATTTCCATACCTGGAACCACGTCCTATGTCCCGGAGACATTCGGGTGCCGATCCCGATTCACAAGATACTGGAGAGATGCTTTGACGGTCAGAGTCGCTACTCGACACGCCGACGTCGAATGGTGCTGAGAAAGACCGGATGGAGCTTCGGCTCTCCTTCCATCTACAAGTCTAAACCCGCTGCTAGGACCACTTCGACTAGTACGCGACCACCCACTTGACCGAGACCGCTACTCCTCCATGACTTCCCCTCCCTCACGGACCCGGCCCAGCCCAGCTTCAATGGAATCATCACTTCGGACGAGATCCCGGAGACTCAAATCGGAATTTCGAGTCATAGCGAAGGAACTCGCCGAGTCAACACCGACCAAGGGTGCTGACAGAGGAGGAGCTCCGTGACGCCTTCATATGGAACACTTCCTTCCTAAGACGAACACTGGAGCCTCGCCATCAGATGCTGAGACCACTCGATTCTGGAGACACCGAGCGATGACTTCCCTCCTGATCCTATAGTAGTACTCTGCTTGTAGCTTAGATCTGAGGCCCCGCTCCTCTGCCTGCGCTAGTCCTTGGTGTGATCACTGCTGTCCTTCCCGGCCGCCCGGCGGGTGCGCTGTGATGTTTCCCAAACCTGTTTCGTCCGTCCCATGTTGACGAGGCGGGCGGAAGGGAGGCCGGGATCAGTCTGTCTATTTTCCCCAAGATGCCCTAACCTGTTCCGCTCTCCTTCCCGGCTCTTCCGGGCCTCTTCCGGTGACCTACGAAAGAGAATCTCGCTATGTTCCTGCTGTTACACCACATATTTTAAACCAATAAAAAAAATTTAAATTTTTAAGTGGGGGGATTGTATAAGTGGGGGGATATATTAAGTGGGGGGGAATGTATAAGTGGGGGGGGGGCTAGCATAGTCCAAAATTTCACCCTTTTAGATACATCTTGTCAAAAAAATTTTCCGTGCGCTTCGCGCACAGAGTCAAATTTTGTCTAATATAAAATTTTACCCAAAATGTCCCCCCCCGAACCAAAATTCTATATCCGCCACTGACAAGGAGTATTATTTTTGGTCTGCCGATGGTACCACATATTTCTTCCACTTTTAAGATAAAAAAATAAAAGAAAATGGAATAAAAGAAAAGGATCAAAGAAGGTTTGAACCTGGTCATCTCTGAATCGAGTCAAATGGACAAGCCACTTGACCACACAGCCGCACAATTTCCTTTGTAGACTTAGACCATATTAATTGCACAGAATTATCATTGAACCTTGCTAATTGATGCCTTAAGTACAGGCCGATTGAATACCTACTATCGTCCATTGAATAGATGCGGAGAAGGAGAAGGAAAAGGAGAAGAAGAAGAAGGAGTTCGGACAAATGGTTTTGAGTGATTTTCTAATGATTGCTGCAAGTTTTGGGTGATTTCTCGCGAGTTTTGGACAATTTGATAATGCTCTTTTCAATGCAAAAAGAATCAGAACGATAGGATTCTTCTGTGAGGAGCAGGAGCCTTATCAATTTTAAGATCTAGCAATAACCCCGAAAACGTACACCTGGGTCGAAAAGAGGGGCTGGGCGCTGACGGTCGCTATGCTCCCTCGCGCCAGCCCAATATATGAGGACAAAAGTTGAGTAACCTCTATAGACCGCGGAGCGGCCCTTTAGGGCCGCTCCGCGGTCAAAAATTAGCAAATTTTTTGACGAATTTTTGGAGTTTGGCTAAATTTATGAAGTTTGTGATTTGATTAGTAATAAATATTTCGTAAATTCCTTATAACACCTTCATAGTATTTCGTCGTTATTTTTCATCGTTATTTGTTAAAACAGCTCTCGTACATGACGAGAATTACCTTCATTCATAGAAACCCCTGAATTTATTATTTTTCGTATTTTGGAACATCGTCATTTTTGGTTTGAGCTTTTAGACTAGACTAAGTTCGGTGCCAAAAGAAATGATTCTTTCCCTCAAAGCTTTAAAAACTGAATCTGCTGTGCGCTAAGAAAAGGCCCTGCTTGTGACAGGAGGATGGAGCAACATCACGTGTGGAAACTGCGAGCGAAAGGAGCAGCGCTGTGCAGCAAAACGACAAAAGAAGATGAGTATGATATGCCGCATGCACTGGATTTCCACCAGCTCCTTTCCGTCTTTGCCCTCCTCCCGGCGGCGGGGCTGGCAGCTGCCGTTCTTCTCCTTCTTGAATGCTACTCCGCCAGGGAACCAAGATCCATTCAAGTTTTTTTTATCCTACCCTTTTTCATCTCCAACTGACCAAATACGGCTTAAAGGGGGTATATTTCTCACTAAAATTTAGAAGGGTTGAACCAGTTTGAAAGGTAAAAGTTAACGAAAGCTATTTTGCTTGATTTTTGAAAATGACTGCCTTGAGGGGAGGAGCAAAGTGTGATATTATAGTTAGCTCTAAAATATCGCTATTGGTTCAGTCTCAATTTCTAGTTCAATTAAGTATTAGCTCTAAAATTTCAATTGTTACAAAAATGATTGCAGAGTGATTGATCATGATTAACAATTGGATTCATTGCAGAATCAGGGTTTATTAGAGGATAGTTTACATTTATTAGCATTATCTAGCTAGAAGCTTAGAAATTAGTTGCATTTGAGCGATTTTTAACAATTGCATGTAAGATAAAAATTATCATTTGAGGTGCAAAGAAAAAGTATTTCTGTTGAATATTCGACAAACGCCACGATACCTCCTGAAAACGAGGCGTATATACGCCGCAAGTACGGAATTGTTGTAAATTCATAAACTACCATTTGCTTAATTGCTTTCAAAGTTTGGGCTGACTCCTAGAACCCCCCCAAGACTTACACCCCCCCAAGATATACACCCCCCCCAAGATATACACCCCCCCAAGGCATATATATTGAAAATTTTTTTATTGCCTTAACATACTTCTCTTTACATATCTCGAAATTTAAACTCACGGAATTTTCATGTAGATGATCAAATACCTACTTTTTACTGTAGTTACTAGTAGGTAGGTACTGCCACAGTATGGACCATGGCTCCTAAGCAACTAGTAGGTACTGCCACAGTATGGACCATGGCTCCTAAGCAACTAGTAGGTACTGCCACAGTATGGACCATGGCTCCTAAGCAACTATGGGTGGTACTGCCACAGTATACGCGCATTTTGACTAAGCCTAAGGGGTTGCCGTAAACAGTATCCTAGTACTACTCCTGGTAGTAGGCAGACTAACTAGTAGCAGTAAAAAGTAGGTATATAGTTGTTTATATAAAAATTCCTTGAGTTTAAATTTCGAGATATGTAAAGAGAAGTATGTTAAGGCAATAAAAAAATTTTCAATATATATGCCTTGGGGGGGGGGGGGGGGGGTTAATTCTTGGGGGGGGTGTATATCTTGGGGGGGGGTGTATATCTTGGGAGGGGGGGGTTCTAGGAGCCAGCCATTTCATCATTTTGTTGATTCCATCTGATATGCGAAAATATGTGTTTGATTTTTACTTTAATGGTCTGTCGAACTTTCTTTTTTTGCTGAGATTTTGAGATTTTGTCCCTGCCTCAAAAATATTTAAACGTAATTGGCAACATGTTTTCTATCCCAACTGAAGTTTTAATATATCTTTTAATATATTCCTGAAAGTTATCCGAAACGTTCAATGTGAGCTTCTGATATTTGAGCTTGGTTGAAATAGGCCAGTGCGCTAAACCAAAGCAGTTGCGCATAGACTAATACTTTTTTACAGCATCGTCCATAACGAAGAATACCACCAAAGTAAATCACAAAATCAGCAGCTTAAAAGCTTTAGCGGTTATCAGCCGTTTGAGCCGTCTCAGCACAGTTGCCGCGGAAGAACTGAAGTGAAGGTTTGGATGCAGCCAAGCCTTGGCCGCCTGCAAGTTTACCGGTTCTGATATTCAGATTTCGTCCAGACACTCAGCGGCCTGTTTTTCTCATGTATTGGGGAGTGCAGATGCATTTTTTGTAATTTAGATAGACAAGGGATCAATTGTCAAAATGTTAACAAAAGGGTGCCATAATTTAGCTCTTTTCTGATTCTGTGCCATATTTATTAAATAGGAGGTGGAGGAGGCGACGTAGGAGGTACTGGTGGTGGAGGTGGTGGAAAAGGGACCATCCACCGTCGCCCTGGGGAAGCTCATGGTATGCCTCAGGACCTCCGGGTCTTTGCCGAGCTCAAGCCCGCTCATTTCTCCGCGTCTCGATAATTTGACGGTTGGATTTAGGTTTGCTTTGTAAAAGTTTATTCCATTACGAGCATCAATTAGACAGTTTCATATAGAATGGCTATTCTGAGCATCACACCATTGTAGTTCAAATATTCTAAAAGATAAAAAAACTGGATAATAAATATATTTCGTAAAAAGCATTTGAACCGTGTTCGTGTCATATATGTTCGTTTCTTCATAAAAATTTGGAACCTTTCAATGATTTCATGCAGAACGAATACTGTGCAGTTTCTTATAGTGTCCATAAAAGCTTCTGGTGGCCTAAGGAGTCTGGGATGGCTCCTGCACAGCAAAAGCTGACGGCTGGTCTTCTTCATCCACCTGACGCTTTTAATTAAACCTGCCTAAAATAGCTGCCTAAAATAGACCCTGCCGATATTGCAATATGAACAAAGGCGGTGGGGAAGGCTGCAGCCGATGCGAACGTGAGCGACCTTTCACGCAATTGTTGGGCGTGGCTGGGAAGGCAGCACAGGCACGTCCATCTCCTCACTCCCCTCACTTCGCAGACGAGAGCAGAAACTTCCTCCTCCGGAGCAGAATGCAAGCCCCGCCCTTCCACTTCACTCACGGTTCCAGCTTCCAGCCATTTGTTAAGGCATGGAGAGGCTTAGGCTTTGTTAAAGCTGGTATAGTGACGCTAAGTGAGACCTTTAAAAAATGCCTATATTTGGAAATTTGCTGCTTGTTCCATTTTATGGTCGGCTTTCCATCCCTTCAATTGTTGACCGTCATAGGTTGGTTGGAGCAGACGAAGAGTCTTTGATAGATTTCGACCAGTCATTTCTTGACAACGACTAAGACTTGATGATTATGACAACTATGGCAGGCGGAGCCAACGAGCAGGCGCCTCCACTGGCGCATCTGCTGGCGCCTGGGACGCAGGCGCCTTCCTCCATGGGCCCAAAAATCACCGTCCCCATCTCGCCCGAGCTCTACCACATGCTCAACCAGCTACATCACAACCACCACCATCACCATGACCACCACAATCACCACGGCCACCACGACCACCACGGCCACCACGGCCACCACGGCCACCACGGCCACCACGGCCACCACGGCCACCACGGCCACCACGGCCACCACGATCACCAGAATCACCATGTCTAAACCAGCAAGCAACACCACCAACTCTTCTACCCACCCATCTTATCTTCTATCCCTTTCGCACTTCTTCATCATCAATGTCCGTTGCACTTCTAAATACCACTCTTGCACCGTCCACATAAACCAGGATCGGTTTACGCTTGTTGCCTGACTGTCACTCAATGTTGCATAGTTTTGGCAAGGCACTACGATGAAGCAATACACCCTACTCTTTACGTGTTTGTTGGAATTGTGGGAGGAAAGTACTGGGTTGGAAGCCTTGAGGTTGCGGGTCAGTACTATTAGCGAAGTCAGTGAAGCTGAGATTTTTGACATTTCTTCCCAGAAGACAAGCGTTGTTCTCATTTAACGCGAAGTGATACTATTACCCAGTGGAAAGGCATTTATAAAATGCAGACGTAACCTTTTGGTTTCGTTTTGAACTCATTTTTTGGTGTTGTCGTGATCTTCTCCAGTGCACCTGTCCCATCCTTCTAGCTTTTCCCAATTCTGCGTATAAATGGCGTTCGTAAGATTATCGTCGTTAGCAGCATCTGTCGAAGTAGCTAAGATGCGCAAAAACACACAAGCATATTGGGCTGGCGCGAGGGAGCAAAGCGAACCGTCAGCGCCCAGCCCCTCTTTTCGACCCAGGTGTACGTTTTCGGGGTTATTGCTAGATCTTAATTTTGATAAGGCTCTAGCTCGTCACAGGAAGCTTCAATCGTTCTAATTCTTTTTGCATTGGAACGAGCAACATCGATTTAACTATAGTTTATCTTTTGACTTTTGCACAAAACTTTTTAATTTGGCATGAAAAATGTAAAAAACCATTTGTCCGAACTCCTCCTCCTCCTTCTCCTTCTCCTTCTCCTTCTTCTCCGCATCTATTCAATGGACGATAGTAGGTATTCATATTTCCCCCCCCACCCTTCCCCGGGTCCCTGGGCCTCATCATGTATTTATTTATTGACAAATCTTAAGTTGTGCTAAAGTGGCATCTGTACCAGTGGTGTAGTGGTGTAAGCGATTGGACTGCTGAATTTAACTGGCAGGTTCGAATCCTTCCCAGGCATTCATTTTATTTTTGTCTGTTTAAAGTTGCAAAAACAACTGGTACCATCGCAAGGCCTAAAATAAAGATTTTTTCTCTCAATAATCGATTGTCCTGAGTCCTGAGTATTCTCAAAAATTGTTTAGCTTTCCAATCGATTTGCATTGTAATTTCCAATTTCAAAAAAAAATTTTGTTATGTTTTTTAAAAACGTTTATTTTTGTTTATTATTTATTTGTTTATCCAATAAAAGCCTTAACTAAACATTAAATCAACATTATAAAATTTGTACATATACATTTTATATTATACTAAAAGTGGGAGAAATATCTGGTACCATCGGCAGGCCAAATGTGGGTCTCTTTTCTCCAAAATTTTCAATTGTCTCGAGTAAAAAGTAAAGGAAATACAATTTATACTTGTGAAATCTGCTGCATCATCTGCATTTTGTTTTTGGGCGCGCTTGGAAAGAGACACTGAACTGCGCGCCAAAAACAAAATGCAACTGTCTAAGCAGCAGATTTCACAAGTATAAATTGTATTTCCTTTACTTTTTACTCGAGACAATTGAAAATTTTGGAGAAAAGAGACCCACATTTGGCCTGCCGATGGTACCAGATATATTTATGGCTTTTCCATGAAATAAGCTGAATTTAGGCATGTATTTCTGGCTTATTTGAAGCAAAAATTTAAGCTGGGTGTATCAAATGTTGTGGTGAGTAGTCAGTCAGTTTTGGTCATTTTTAGCATAGTGATACATTATAACATGAAAAACATGAATGAAGAGTATAGGATAACGGAGCGAGCCCATGAAAGATCAGGCATACGAGTTAGACCAAAACAGGGTGAGGTAAGGGCTTCGAAAGTGTGGCCCTCAACGAACTGAAGGGTACTGGAAAAAGGTCGGTGGTAATCAGTAGGATGGCCTAGACCTGGTACAGGTAGCCGACCGCAGTTTTCAGCTCGAATTCGGATACTGCTTCTGGCTGGTGCCCCGTGAGTCGCGTGAAAGGAAGGGGCATCAGAGGTTAGAATATTGGGAGCAAAAGAGAAGCTTAAAGTGGACAGAAAAAGCTCACCTGACGAAGAAAGAGGGAAGCAGGCCGAAGTGCTGATCATTCTTTCGCGCGCTATGAGTTTCGCCACTGAAAAACGTTTATCGAGAGCACAGCATTGCCTGAAACTGGGGCATTACTATGCACGCAAACAGTGAATGGCAAAGGCCATGCCCTCCTGTGTGGTGTGTAAAGTGTGCCAACGAAGGCTAGCCCTCTCCGAATCCCTGGCTCATCAACGCCACTTCCATCGACCCGTCCGGAGCTCAGCAGCTGGGCCTGCAGGAAGTTCGCATTCTCCTCGCCCCTTCTTCCCCTGTTTCTCGCTCACTGTCTTCTAGAAAGTCACCAGTGCTCTGCCAGCTTTCGCCAGCACCTTAGATGCTTCTTCAATAAAAGTTCACAACAGGGCAGGCTGGACCCTGGGCTGCCCAATCCTCTGGAGCCAGAGGCTGCTATTGCTGAGTAGAAATGAATAACAAAGAATTGCAGAATCTGCTTTGATCTGCTTCGATCATCGACGGAAGAATCTGCATCGATATTTGCATTTTGGTTTGGCACGCTCTGAAAAGAGATCTTGAAATGCAACTGTCAAGAAGCAGATTACATTAGTATTAGATGTATTTATTTGTCTTTTTACTGGCGATAATTGTTTCAAGTTCCAGTTAAAGTTTTAAAGGATTGGCATCAAATAAAAGTGAACCCAAAAATGAAAAGTAATTTTCAGTTTATGACCAGATGGACATTGATGGCAAGTTTCCTAAAAAAACCTAACGACACTATGTTACGGCAAATTGCAGCCGATGTTTCGCCCGTTCACAAGACCATGAGACCAGCATAGGCCATTATATTGCGTCAGCTTGTTTTTGAACCATATTGATGGCATAAGATTTTGCTGGCTGTGCAAAACTGCTTCAAAATTCCACATTGCAATCGGCAGAGACGAAGAAAATCAAATTTGCCTGCAATGCTTTTTTTCTAGCCGTGTGCAGTGCAATGTCGGGGGAAATGAGCATTGAAAGTGAATGAAAAGGTGTTCCGCTGCTTCCCTATAAATGACCCTCCCTTCGCGCCACACGTCAACTTCCCTAAAACAACCATAACTATCCACACTTCAGCTAGCATTTCACTGGGAACCAGGTTTACAGTTTCGATGCAGTTTGTTTGAAAAGGAATTCAATGCATCACACTTGCATGGCTAGTACTGATCACTGTCTCTCACCCGTCCGCAGTCATACCAGTCGTCTTCCCAGAAGTAGCCACTCCAGCCATCCTCTTGGATATTTAGGATTATATTATAATCTGACTTGTACGGCAGAATAGGCGATTGGAAGAAGAAGCGACCATTGCCGAATTCATGCTCATAATCAATTTCCTCCTTCTTTCGTGGTTTTGTAGCATTACCTGCAGTTGACAAGTTTTTTTGTTGTTTTTACTCTTTGCAAAATGTCTAAACACCATTATGCAGCAGAACGCAAGGAAACAAAATCTGAACTGGCATCGATTTGAACGCCATAGAAAGTTATGTTTCTTTCTAAAGGCTATTTTTACCCGAATCCCCGAATTTTACTAAGGCCCACAAACAGACACAAATAGTTATCCTGCCGTATCTCAAAAACATGTGCCTAGCCGTTTGAGCTCATTTAATGCTATCATTGACTGACAATTTTTTTACCAATTCTAGACCAGCTATTCATTAATTACCATAGCGTCCATAGCCCATAAAAGGCACAGAAGTACAAATTCAGCTAGTGCAATTTCTTACAGAGTGCCATGATTTTGTAGTAGATTTCTGGCTCAGGCGAAGCACAGGGATCATAGGTTAACCCGCTCTTCCTGTATTTACTTATAGTCTATCGGGCACTTGACTTTACTATTATGCAACTCAAATTTTCCGCTTGGTGAAACCAGGATGTGATCCAGCGTATCGTCTGGGTTCAGTGTACCGTCACTCTCGCAAAGACTCACTTGAGCTGCTGATAGCTACAAATGTTGCATCCCACTTGGTCATTGATTGGTTTTGCTGAAAATTGCAAATAATTTCAAATGTTAAGAAACAGAGAAATCGGTGGACTATTATTAGATTAGGAACTAATTTTTTATTTAGAATCCTTATTATCAGATTATCAGATTATCAGGAATTTTATTGTCAGAGAAACCTTGAAACCAGCTTTGCAGCTGATTTGACCCTTAATATGGAAGTGTCTTTCATGGTCGCAGCTGCTAGAAAATCCGACAAAAGCGCCAATTATCAACAACCACTTTTGCATTGTTATAGTTGTAAGCTAATTCTGATAGATAGGATTTGTCCAAAAAGAATGGTTCAGAATTAAAAACTCACATTAGCTGCAGTTATTCTAATGCAATTTTTATATTCTTTATCCTTGCCAAGATTTTACGGAGCTGTTTCGGCATTGGCATTGGCAACCTCCATCAACACAACAACGCTTCCACCCCGCCGCTGACACCATAGGTACAGCCTTGAAAAGCTTAGCTTTCTCAAGTTTCATTCTTAAGCAATCGGCAATTAGATTAATTGAGGTCAACTTGATTTATTTCACCTTCGCAAAATCAGAACTCTAAACTCTTATCTTCTTTTCTTTTCTTTTCCTTGCCTTTTCTTATCTTCATTTCTGTCATTGTGTTTTTTTGCATAAATAAAGCCTATCCATTCCATGCTGAGAGAGTCGGGTGCAAAAGCTGTTATTCAGCGAACAGCTGTGTAAAATACGGTTAAAAGATGCTAGTTCAGAAGTCCTGAGCAGTTTGAATCATGAGGGTGTGAAGTAGAAATCAGAGCATAATAAGGGCAATCGTTGGTAGACGGTGTGATGGAAGCAGGTGGACCAGACCAGCAGGTACCCCGCCGCACAAGCCACCACCAAAAACACCAAGAGCCGCAGGTACATCACGAAGCGATGCCTGGAAATCATTTTTTTACTCTGCTCGCTCATTTTTATATTTCTTACAACTTATGCTTAGTAATAAATTATATTTTAAATTTTTTTACAAACATTTATTTTTTTGCATATTTTTTTCAAAAATTATTTATGTGCCGAAACTTGGAAAAAAAATGAGGCTACAAATTTGGCGAAGTAATACGGCAGAGCATGGACCAGAAGACTGCACCCGCCAGAAACGTCAGCTCCCTGCAACCTCCTGCCATTCCCCAAAAACACCCCACAAGATCTCTTCAGGCCAACCGTCCTTCAATGAGGTCCCTGGGCTCCTGCGCCCAGCCCACCAGCACATCTTGCAGCACCAGATAAGTGTAGAAGCAATAGGTTAGGCCTCAAAAACTCCTTCAGATCTGTTTTGGGTCCTAAAAAGGCAGTGGGGCTGACCAAAGCTGACGATGCAGCCGCAGAGGAGACGCCAGCGGGCAGAGTCCACGGCGTTGGCCTTGAGAGCTAGCCAGGCTGTGAGCAGGCTAAACGGGAGATACACCGGCCACCAGAGCCAGTGGTCCAGCTCATTGGCCTCAAATGCTCTCATAGCTACTGCACAACTACAGCCAATCAAAATCATTGAAACAAATTGTAACGATTGAAGTATACTGTGTTTTATCAAGAAGAGTAAAAGTTTATGGAAATAGATCCCTGAATTTCAAATAATATCAAATATCTGGTACCATCGGCAGGCCAAATGTGGGTCTCTTTTCTCCAAAATTTGGAATTGCCTCGAGTAAAAAGTCAAGGAAATACAATAAATGGTACCATCGGCAAGCCGAAAGTAAGCTCTTTTCTCCCAAAAAAACAAATGCCCCGAGTGTAAAGTCAAGGAAATTTCCCTACTACGAGTGGAATCTGCTTGTGGGGCATCTGCATTTTGTTTTCGCGCGCAGTTCAAGAGCTCTTTTCAGGCGCGCTCAAACAAAATACAGGTGACACAGCAGATTCCACTCGTAGTAGGGAAATTTCCTTGACTTTACACTCGGGGCATTTGTTTTTTTGGGAGAAAAGAGCTTACTTTCGGCTTGCCGATGGTACCATTTATTTCCTCAACTTTAAACATAAAAAAGTCTTGTATCAATTTTTTTTCTTCTAATTGTTGTTTTAATTTTTTTGCTTAAACGAATAAGACACCATTTAGCTAAAAAAACGATTTTGGAAAGTTAAAAATCGTGCAAAAAAATTAAATTTGATATATTCTTTCCATTACACTCGAGGGAATCGATTTTCAGGAGAAAAGATCTTTACTTTTGGCTTGCCGATGGTACCAGCTATTTCCTCAACTTCAAATATACAAAAAATAAACTTTATTCACGAGAAGGATTTGAACCTGCCAGATTCAACCAGCCACCGGCCCGCTTACACCACTACACCACTGGTGCCTATGCTGGACTGGTCAATTGAAGGGCTATGACTTTAAATGAATACCTGAAGCCCAAGGACCGGAGAGGGGGGTGGGGGGATAAATTGAATACCTACTCTCGTTCATTAGCAGATGCGAAGCAGCAGCAGCAGGGCAGCAGGGCAGCAGGGCAGCAGGGCAGCAGGGCAGCAGGAGTTCGGACGGCACTTTGTTTTTCATTTTTCTATACCAAATTGTGAACTTTTCGGCAGTTTCTCGCGAGTGTAGGCTAATTCGAGGATGCCCTTTCCACTGCAAAAAGAATCAGAGCGATTTGATTCTTCTGTGAGGAGCAGGAGCCTTATCAATTTCAAGATCTAGCATTAACCCTCAAAACATACACCTGGGTCGAAAAGAGGGCCTGGGCGCTGACGGTCGCTTTGCTCCCTCGCGCCAGGCCAATTTCTACTAGTGGAATCTGCTGCTTGGACAGTTGCATTTAGTTTTTGGCGCGCAGTTCAGTGTCTCTTTCCATGCGCGCCCAAAAACAAAATGCAGATGACGCAGCAGATTCCACTAGTAGAAATTGTATTTCCTTGACTTTTTACTCGAGGCAATTCCAAATTTTGGAGAAAAGAGACCCACATTTGGCCTGCCGATGGTACCAGATATTTCTCCCACTTTTAATATAGTATAAAATGTAAAAATACAAATTTGATATTGTTGGCTATATATTTCTTTAAGATTTTATTAGATAAATAAAAAAGTGAATAAAAAAACTTATTTGAAAAATATAACGAAAAGGAAAAATTCGAAAATGAAAGATATAATGCAAATTCATTGGAAAATTAACATAATTTTGAGAATTTTTCTTGTCTTAAACTCAGGGCAATCGATTTTTGGGAACAAGGAGTATTATTTTTGGTCTGCCGATGGTACCACATATTTCTTCCACTTTTAAGATAAAAAATAAAAGAATAAAATAAAAGGATCAAGAAGGTTTGAACCTGGTCATCTCTGAATCGAGCCAAATAGACAAGCCACTTGACCACACAGCCGCACAACTTCCTTTGTAGACTTATCCATATTAATTGCACAGAATTACCATTGGACCTTGCCAATTGATGCCTTTAGTACAGGCCAATTGAATACATACTATCATCCATTGAATAGATGCAGAGAAGTAGAAGAAAAAGGAGAAGAAGGAGTTCGGACAAATGGTTTTGAGTGATTTTCTAATGATTGCTACAAGTTTTGGGCGATTTCTCGCGAGTTTTGGACAATTCGATGATGCTCTTTCTAATGCAAAAAGAATCAGAACGATTGGATTCTTCTGTGAGGAGCAGGAGCCTTATCAATTTTAAGATCTAGCAATAACTCCGAAAACGTACATCTGGGTCGAAAAGAGGGGCTGGGCGCTGACGGTCGCTATGCTCCCTCGCGCCAGCCCAATTGGTTGAATTGGGACTCCACCCAGCTCGTCAGCGAAACATTCAGTCGATAAGCAAGAATTGGATGTTCATTGGACCTTGTCATACAAGTGGCCCAGCAAATGGGTAAAGAAGTACAATCAGGTGATATGAGCGGGCTGCGTAGAAGAAGGCTATGGCGGAGTTGAGCAGACGCCAGGGGATGCTCAGGCCAGATTGCTTCGTTAGAGCCTTCAAACATTCTTCTCTGCCTCCTTCAGCCATGCTCCGGGTGACTGAAGCAGCTGGGAGAAGTGGAGAAAAGAGCTGTGGTGACCTCTTGTGCCTGCGAGCGGAGTGCTGCACGTGTCAGTCGCGTCATTGAAGTTGCCAATTCGCTGGCCACGTATTTCCGGCTATGGTTTTGCTATCTTCAAGGCGCTGTGGGACTGAATTCGGCAGTTGTAGTCGAGATAAAAAAATCCAAGTTGAATGGCCAGCTAAGTAGTCGGCTGGCTAATTGGCGACGAAAGAGGCTCAGCCAAAATGAAAACAACTGGGCTTTGACAAATTTGAACCTAGAAAAGTAATTCTGTAGAAAGACTAGACAAAATTGAGGAATTCCATCTGAAATCAGCTAAACAAGCGCATGCTAAGGCACCAGCAGGTAGCCCATAGGTGCATAGGCCTAGACGGAGATGCGGCGATTGGGGAGAGGGCGTGAGGGAGTGCGATAAGGCTCCCCATGGTGCGTACTCCACTGTCCATGGGTTTTGTTTGTGCACAGCGTAAAAGGGGGGGGGGGGTCGTGTGGCATGAAAGGAGGAAGACCTTGGGAACTTCCCCCCAGCCCCCCAAACTCAGCGACCTTTCTTTCTCTGCCCTTGCCTCACTTCCCTTCCCATACTGACCAGGTCCGATTTACCTACGCACATGCGTTTCAGTCGCTCAACAAGGGGTCCCCCAAAATGCCCAGCACTGGCCAACCCATCAAACAGCCAGGCATTTGACCCAGATTTTATAAATGCCATCCAACGGCTGACCGAACACTGATGAACATTTAATTTCCTTGTGTTCTGGCTGGGTTTTGAATGCATTTTCATTAATATTGTTTTTTAGTTTTTTTGAATATTCCTGCTCTTTTGTGCATGTGTGATTGGCATTGGATAGCGTAAGCTTCTCGCCGTAGAAACTGGCACAAATGCAGGTGCATATAGGCGAAGAATGGGGGGCTAAAAAAGAGGACAACGCAAACATCTCTGGGTCCTCTGCCAAATCGCAAGCCACCCTTGTTCAGGGCGGACAGGAAACAAAAGGCTCGTAGCAAGGAATGCACAGGTTCGACAATAAGCGAAGAGGGTGAAGCCCCAGAAAAAAAATCGCCTCCACAGATTATTCTCCATGCCTGCTAAAATACCACAAAAAAGGAAAACGTTCGAGGCAATGCAGCGATAGCAGAAGGCAGAAAATGAAGCGCTCGAGCATATTCTGGAGTGGAGCCAGGTGTTTCTGGAAAAGTATGAGCCGGTGCCAATCAGTCCAGATGAGGGAATCACTGGGGGAAGTATCAGAGCACAGGAAGCCTTCTCTGACAACCAGTTGGGGCACTGAAGCAGCAGAATCGGAACAGGAGACGGGCATGCATCCAGGGAGAGGAGAACGAGGAGAAGGCAAAACCCGAGTGTCAGCAGCGCTCCTTCCAGTGGGACGCTTCAGAAGTGTGTGTAAGACACCTTTTCTCAGCAGCAGGGATCAAACATCTCTGGGCACACATGATCAGTATAGTAGGGGATGACAAGGCAAACAGGGTAACGAATGGTGGGACGGGTATGGGAGGAGGGGCATAGGCTTGTTCTGGTAGAAAAAGCAGATGAGGGAAGCAGTGCCAAGGCATTGGGGGGCTTGGCACACAGAAGCTATGCACAGAACGGGGGAGGGGCACCCTGCCAGAGGAGGCTAAGTGAAAGCGGGGGCTGTGGGGAAGGGTGGAGAGAGGGCAATGGAGAAGCGCGGCAAGTGGCTGGTGAGGAAGAGGAAAGAGGGGCCGGAATTAGGAGAGGTTGCTCACGGAGCCCTCCGATTTGTGGTCCCCGTTCGCGCCGCCATTGTAGTTGGCTGAAATTGACTGCATTTTCATGGGCGAAGGTCGTCAAATTATCGGCCCATTTGATTGATTTACCTGCCAGTTCTAATCTGGCCTAACCCGATTTTCCCAGGCACTCATAAGTTTGATGTTTCAGCACATAATTATAGATTGCATCTAGCTCATGAAGCCCAATGGGAGTGTGATATTTCTGTTACCGTCATCAGGAATGGAGCCCTCCTTGGAGCCGGTGGAGTCGGTGGTGTCGAGGAGCTGCTCATTGGAGGTGGCCCGCTCCCATCCGCTGACCATAGACGCTCGACTGCCAGATCCTTGCAAGAAGCGACTGCTGCTCGTCCGCCCCGCCTCCACCGTCCGTCTGCAACCCATCAAGCCTCTCCTTCACTGTCTTCAGAGTTCACTGTAAGAAGTGCCAAGCAAATGAGAAGGCGGCTATCGATGCAGATGAGAAGACATGGGCTATCGATGCAGAGAAGACATGGGCTATCATTGGAGGAGGAGGAGGTGATTTCGGATTGATAAAGGAGGAGTTTTTGTATCCCATGGCTCTTACACATGCGCCGCAGGGCTGACGCTCACACCGAGGCTGGACGCCCTGTCAAGGCAGAGACAGAAGCTAGAGGCACACAAGCACACATGACAAGAAGGAGGCAAATGCAGGCGCGCGACAGACAAGGAGGCAACAAAGCGGTGCTCCTTCTGGGATAGGCCTCATGCGCCTCCCTTACGGCTCCTCCGGCTGACTCAGGATGATCTGGCGGTAGCTGGTGGAGCGCGGCTGCTGGACACCGCTGGCCGGCGCATCATGGAAGACATTGGACGACTTTCGGGAGCTGCTGCTGGTTGTCGTAGAGCTTGAAAGGCTGCTGCGACGCTGTTTGAGGTATGGCCGAGGGGGCAGGGCAGAGGCTGTCTCCAGAAGCTCATCGGACTCCAGGCTCAGGGGGACGCCTTTGGGTGGAGTTTTAGGGGTAGTGGGAGGGGCAGGGGGAGGAGCTTCTTCGTCGGAGGGTGGGAGGACGATGGGCGGCCTTGGGGGCGGATTCCAGACAGTTGGCGCTGGAATGACACTTGGGGCAGGACTGGAGCGAAGGGACTCGGTTGCCTCGGAGACCGCGGTGAGGAGGGACTGGGCTTCCAGCAGGGCAGAGCGGAGCTGCTGCGGCTGGGGGGCTTCCTCCTGAGGGGGTGACGGGGTTTTAGAGGAGGGTGTATGCTCGGAAGAAGGGGCTGATGGAAGCTTTGGCGGCGGTGAATGTGGCAGCTCCGGTTTCTTGGCCTCTGGCTCCGGAAGAGATGGTGTCTTTTCGAGATGCCCTGTCTCCAAAGACTCAAGCGTCGGCTCTTGGACTGGAGGCTCCTGAACAGCTTTCGGTGGAGTCTGAGGCAGAGCAGCCTGGCGCAGCTCCGGGCTTCTGGCCTCGCTGGTGGCAGAATTGGCGGACTGGAGCGGGGTGAGGGGCTGGGTGTGGGCCGGCTGCCAGTGGAAGGTGCGGGCGGGTGAGGTGGAGGAAGGGCGGTAGGGGGCGTAGTGGCGGTAGGAGGGCGTGAGGGAGCGGGGGAGGCGGACGGCGGAGTGGCGGGAGGCGGAGCTGGAAAACACAGGCACACAAGGACGCAGGGGAATAGAGGGGACACTGAACGACACTCTGGCTGGGTGCATGCGACATTGATTGCGGTGGGTGGATGTGAGTGGAGGGTTTGGGTTCGATTTGCTGATTGAAGACAGAAGCTCATCCGTTAAGAAATTTCATCTTTTGAAAGCCTTTGTGCGGCGCTTTAGTTTTCCCACGGATGAGGTTCTGGTGACCTTTCCAACCCCTTAAAAGGCAGAAAGTGAAAAAAAAGGTGTACCGGGCTCGATTGCGAATGGAGTTCATCTCCCGCTGCAGGGTCTCGTTGGCCTCGGATAGGTCCTCCACCTCGCGCTGGAGCTTGCGGGCCTTGGAGTTGGCGCGGCTGACCTCCTCCTCCGCCTCCTCCACTTGCCGGCGGACCAGCTTGATCTTGTTGTTCGCCTTCTCAGCCTGCCAAAGGCTCATTTGCTTCTTGGGCAGATTTTGAGGTCAATAATTCGATGCATCCCTCCTCGCACCCATAACCTCTTTCCTTAACAATATGCAATTATTTTGTCGTTGTTGTTTTCGCTCCTAGTTTTTTTTCAACCCTTTCTCCTTCATCAGCTTGCTGCCACCTTTTTGGTGTATTCGAATAAAAAAAGAGCAATAAATAAATGCAATGCTGATAAAATTAAGATTAGAAGCTTGGAAAGAAAAATGACCTGGTCCTTGAACTGGGCGGAATAGCGGCGCTCATCCTCGATCTGCAGGGCGGTTTCGGTGACACGCTTCTCAGCCTTGCGCAGCTGGCGAGAGAGATTGGCGCGTTCCGCAGTCTCGCCGGACAGTTGCTCCTCAAATTTGCTTTCTTATTGACTCGTGTGAGAAATTAATCATTTTCCGGCATAATTCTATAACATTTCATTGACAAATTCAATGCGATCAAGGGAATTCAATCGGCAACCATAGCTCTATATCCATGAAACATCAATCGACGAATTTCAGTTTTCCTCTTCAACAGCAAAGCCCAAATCGTTCGACAATTTGACCTTCTGAAATCTGAAGAGGAAATGGAGGATAGGGATGAAGAAGGCAAAAGTGCGGAACCTCGAGGTTGGCAATCTTGGCCTCAAGGGCAGCCAGCTGTGCCTTGGAGCGGGTCTTGGCAGCTGCCTCCAGCTCGGCGATCTTGGCCTTGAAGTCCTTGTTGGCCCGCTCCAGGGTCTGCCGGTCCGCCTCCGACTTCTGGCCCGCCGCCCGCTCCATGCTCAGGTCCGTCGTCAGCTGCTCCACCTATACTTTCCCAAACTAAATCTCCTCCTAGATGGCTAGTTTAGGCTGTTATTCTGCTATTGGGAAAATTAACAGCTAGCACATGACAGCAGAAATCGTGATGAATGCAACTTGTTTTATTCCCTCTTGTCAATCAATGATCGTGTTTACAAAGCTTAAATTTGTTCAAATGCTATCTGTGAAACATCTGGTCCTAACACCTAAGCGGCAGAGAAACCTTCTCAGTCAAGAAGGCTGGGGAAAAAAACAGAGCTCATTCAAACTCAAGGCATAATACTCGATAACACATTTTGGCATTGTTATCGAGTAATTTTCTTTTATGATCATGCAGCATACTTCATCAAAGATTACCTCTAACGCTTACCGATCAGTCAAAAATATGTCTCATCTATTCAAATTCAATCAATGAAACATCTGGCCCCTGGGCAGGTGACAGAGAGCAAGTGAGTAGTGCCCTTGACGAGGGAGGGAAACCTGAAGCTGGGCCTTGCGATGCTTGTCGGAGGTGAGCTCGAGGTTGGACTGTTCCTCCTCCAGCTCCTCCTCGAGGGCTCGGATGCGGTCCTCGAGGCGGCGCTTCTCCTCGCCGCTGATTGAGCCGCGGGAGGCGCCGCTCAGCTGCTCCGCCAGCTCGTCCCGCTCCGCCTCCACCTTACGCCGGCCCAGCACCGCTGAGTCCAGCTGCTCCTGCACAGGGCACACACATCGGCTCAGGTTAGAGATTATTATAGTTCATTCATTTATCACGAATTGCAAAATCGGCAGATTTTGAGACTGAGAGCCGTGGTTGGATTTTAAGAAAAAAAATTCGAGTTTTATTCTTGTTACAATTTTCACACTTATCGATGGTATTGGATAGTTGTCACAAAACTACAACTTTCCAGTATCATCAATAAAACCAGACTACCAAATAGGTTGCAGCCCCTTATCCATGACATTTGAAGGTTGCCAATCAAGCTGGCAACTCTTCAAATCTCATCGATAGCCGGCAGAATGAAGAACCTGTAGAGAGGCGAGGTCGGCCTCGAAGGAGCGGACGCGCTTCTCCATCTCCCGGTAGGAGGCGGCCATGTCCTCGCGGCTCTGGCGGGCCTCCTCGGCGTCGTGCTGGTAGTCCTTCACCTGGGCGCCCAGCTTCTTCAGCTGGCGGTTGTAGTCCTCCTTCAGTCGGTTGGACAGCTCCAGCTGCTGCTCCAGATCGCCCAGCTGAGCTTCCATCTGTCAAACACTCCATTTTCATTCATTGACATATTCTGAACATTTTAAGACACCGACTCTAGTACAAGCATTGTGTCATTGGTGCAGAAATTTGGCAGCAACGGATGCCGATGCCACTTTTGTTAGTTTAAATTATGCCAGCCTTTTCCCTTTCAGATTAAAGAGCTGATTATGTTTCGCTTCTTAATGCAACTATGAAACATAAGGCTGGTGAGTAGTAGGAGGGAGGACCTTTTTGCGCTGGTTGACGGCGGCGGTGCGCTGGCGACGTTCGCTGCCGAGCTCCTCCTCCAGGTCGCGGATCTGCTTGTTCAGCGCCCGCCGCTTCTCATCGCCCTCCGCATCCGCATCCGCCTTCAGCCGCTCGATCTCTGCTCGGGCCGCCTGCAACCACCATCCACTCACTTACCTCATGTTTCACGCGTGTAATCAGTTTAGTGCTTTCCAATGGCCTTATAATTCTAGCACGTTTTTTATCATGAATCAACATTGCACCATTCGTTTAAAGTCATTTATAATGTAATCTTATACAATCTTTTTTTTCTATGGTTTCACCTAGATTCACCTCCCAGCCAGTTTCAGACAGGCGGCTGGTTATCAAAGGCTCTTCGGAGAAAACTGAAAGTTGACCTGTAGGTTGACGTCGGCTCGCAGCTTGGCGTCCTCGGCGAGCTGGGTGGAGTCCTCGAGCTCCTCGATGACCTGGCGCTGCTCCTCCAGCTTGGCCTCCAGCTCCCGCTTCACCTTCTCCAGCTCGTGCACGGAGCGGCCCACGTCGTCCTTGGAGGACATCAGATCGTCCAGCTCCAACGCCAGACGCTGCTTATCTCTTCGTACCTCCTCCAAGGCCTCCTGCAAATGGAGCCTAGTTATAGAGGCTCTTCTGGGGGAGGAAGGAGGGGACCTCTCGATCCTCGAGCTCCTTCTGGAGGGAGAGGCAGCGGGTTTCACGCTCGCGGCTCTCCTGAGCAGCTGCATCGCGCTCTAGCTCCAGCTTCTCAGAGGCTGAGCGCATCTCGTTCATCATCTGGTCCACCTGCATAATTGCTCTCATCATAAGACGAGAAAGAATATCATTAGTCGTACTGCAAGGGTGAAACAATTATGATCTACGCCATCGAACTGTTAAGTTATGATTTTCTGAAACATCAGTGTACTGAGCAGCTATCTTGCTCCTTCCATCGGTTCTACGGGCCTTCCCTACTGGATGGAAGCTTGCAGAAGACGATTGAAAGGTAAAATGGCCAGCAGAATAAGAGGCTGGAAGGCGTAAGTGAACCTTGCGCTGAGCCTTCTCCAGCTCCCGATTGTGCGCGCGCAGGTTGTCCAGCTCCACACTGACATCCTCCAGCTCTGCCTGGGCCTTGCGCTTGGAACGCTCTGCTCGCTCCGCGTCCGCCTCCGCCTCCGAAGCCCGCTTCACCGCTGCCTGTCAAATGAATCCTCATCAGTGTTCAACTCCAAAGAAGGCTTTCATGAGGACCACTGTTGGATTTTTGGATCATTGCTGAATAGGCATTCGCATTTCAAATTTGCTGAAAGAATGTAGTAGAAGGAAGTGGAGAAAGAAAAGAGAGTAGAAGAGGCAAAATGAAGTGGCCAACCTCGACATCCTTGGCAGCCTTCCGCTTGACCTCCTCCAGGACTTCGGCAGGGACCTCGTCCGCCTTCTTACGCGCCTCCTCCAACTGCAACCAGAACACCCTCAGCTGCCTCATAGGTCAGGTGCTGGGACACCGTGAAGCTGGACATGGGCGATGATAGTGAACTGGCCAGGAAGGTTGGGAGTGGGACTAGTTTGAGTGAGCGGCTGCGCTTCTGAGTGCGACTAAAGCTCCTACTAACGTACTCCTCCATGGTTGGGCCTCTCTGAGTGGACGGCCTATTCTACTTCCCATTCTCTGCCCGATGCACTGTCACCTCGTCTGCCTCACTTACTCATCGGCCCAGGCCCTAAAGGTCGCACATCCCCCAGTCTATCTTATGGATAGCTTGGCTGGTTCTTGGACTCAAACTAGATTTAACCATAACTGTTGAAATGCTCCCAGTCTGCGATGTTTCATAAAGTCAACAGTCGCTCGTTTTCACCTAATCTGCTGGCACAGTCTCAGAATTCAGAAATGACCTTACTACGCCTTTGACTTTCCCTATACTGTGGAATTGCCCCCCCCCCAGTCCGCTGATGTTTCACGAAGCAGACATAAATTCTGCCCCTTCCTACTCAGCTAATAAACTTCATCTGCTCTTGACTTCATCTATGACCTGAAATGGCCAACCTGAGCCTGTAGCTGGGCAATGTGCTTGAGGCCGGCGTTCTTGGCGAGGTCGGACTCCTCCAGCTGGTCGCTGGCCGACTGCAGGTCCGCCTCCAGAGCCCGGGCCTTGGACTGGAGGGCGAGTTTGAGGCGGGTCTCCTCCTCCAGCAGCTCCGTGGTGTCCTTCAGCTGCCCTTCCAGGGAGTCCGCTCGGGCGCCGGCAGTAGCCGCCCGCGCCTCCGCCTCCTCCAGAGCAGCCTGGAGAAAACAACAATTTTTAGGCTCTAGATTATGATGGAATTTTAGGCTCGGAATCATCTAGGTTGACAAATTGAGAATTCTTTGCATGCGAAAATATTTAGACTGCTATTTGCAGTGCAGAAACTTGAACGGTAGTGGGAGACCTTGTCGCTATCATATTGCCTCTTTCGTGCCCACAGTCAATTTTAAAATCTTGTGAAACATAAAAGTTCGACACCTCCATTCCCCCCTCGTTTCCAAAAACATACCAAATTTCTACTATCATTTATCTTCCCCCTCTCGTTTCATGCTAAAACAAAGAGCCAAGATTGTATTTTTGCAAAAAATATAGTCGTTACATGACAATTTTATGCTGCGAGGAAAATTTGAGATATTACAATTAACTGCTCCGCATTATTTTTCAAAACCTTGTGAAACATCACAATTTGAAACTATTTATCGGGCACTTTTTACCCTCTTCTCACCTCAACCATCCCTTCTGGCGTCAAAAACATCTGTCCAACTCCTAGCCTCATCATTTTCACGCCCCTCCCCTTTGTGCAAAAAAGACAGGCAAAAGACGCACCTGCAGGGCCTCCAGATCCGCGCGCAGTTTTGCCAGCAGGGCGTTGGACTCGTTGCGGGCCTTGTCCGCCTCGGCGGCCCGCAGCTGGAGCTCTGCCAGGGCATTCTCGGCGGCCTTGCGTCGCTTCTCGGACTCCGCCTTCGCGGCACTCGCTGTGGCCAGGTCTCGGCCGACCTCCTCGCGCTCCGACTCTGCTTGGGCCTGCATTCATTTCTCCGATTGGCCCTCGTAGCTGGAGGATGGGAAGGATTGGCTGGGGCCTAATGGAGGAACATTCGATTAAATATTCTCACGATTTACGCAGTATTAGTGTTTCATGGCTGTACTGGGCATCTTTCCAAAAATCAAATTCAATAAGTTCACTACGATTATGTGACCATATTGAAACATCAGTTGCTATGGCCCTTTATTTCACATCTGAGTTTGCAGGGTGGATTAGAAGGTGGAGCAAAAACCTTGGCGCGTTCGAGAGCCTGCTTGGACTTGCGGACGGAGTCGAGCTGCTCGTTCAGCTCCTCCACCTGCCGGTTGTGCTTGGCGCGAGTTTCAGTCAACAGCGCCTCCTTGGATATCGTCTCCTCCTCCAGATTCTTCTGCAACCCCCAACCACTCATTGAAGCTTAAGGTTCAATCTGATGATTCAAATTGTCGCCACCAATGTGCAATAAGCCATCTCTATACTTCACAAGATAGCCATTTGGGTAATGATGCTCTTCTCTTTCGGCTAATGCGTATAACTAGCCAGCCTACAATACGGCTGACCAGCAAAGTATTTAGCCCAACTCCCCCCCTACCAACCCAGCGCTCTATTCCCCTCCCAAAACATCCGCCCCCCGAGTAGCCCGCCAACCTTCAGCTGGAGCATTTCCTCCTCCCGCTTGGCGCGCATCTGGTGCTGGACGAGGCCCTTGTCCTGGGACTCCTCCAGCTCCGTCTTGAGGGCCTCCAGCTCCTCGGCCAGGTCCCGTTTCTGCCGCTCCGCCTTGGCCCGCCCGGCTTTCTCCGCCTCCAGGTCCTCGGCAGTCTCCTCCCGAGCCACGACGGCCTCGCGCAGCTCTTTCAGGGCGGCGGCTCGACCGGCTGCCTCCTCGTCGCACTTCTTGAGGGAGGCCTGGCAAATGGGGGGCGATTGGAGACTGGATTGTATTGAAGCTGAATGTAAGTGTCTAGAGAGTCTCAATAGAGAGTCTAGGATGGAATGGAGTAGACTTTGACAGGGTTGGACTCTTTGACATCAGTGACTCATTGAATTGTAGCGTTATGCTCCGATAAAGTCAATCTTTTGAAACATCAGTCATACTGCATATGTGAGCGCAGTATATTTCAATGAGGCTTGACAAGCTGGGGGTTCTAGAGTCAGTTTTTGAAGTTTTTGAGAAATGTGTACTTGTAAATGCGATACATTAGCAAGGAACAATAGGTTCAATTGCGCTACGTGGACTCCAGCTCAATAATCGCCAGAGATTGAAACATCCGGTAACAACAGCTTAGCCTCCCTGACCAAGACTCGACAAACTTGGAACTTGCACCCCTTATCCATCATAAGCTCAGCTCCCATCAACAAAATTACTGAGCTCCACAGACGACAGCATTTTAAAGAAACTCTAATACAACGGTATGATTGAATTCCAGCTAGTTGTTAGCAATACATTCTACATTCTGAAACATCAGCTAGCTGAGTGCAACCTGTAGCTCCTCCTCCCGCTTGTGCAGCTGGCTCTGGAAGTCGCTGAGCAGCTGTCGCTTCTCCTCCAGCGACTCCCGCGCCTCTGCCGCCTCCGATTCCAGCTTCCGCTTCACCTTCAATTCCCCTCCTTCTCACCCTTCCCAATCCCCCTCCCCCTCCCCA
>JASANA010002207.1:0-12797 GCA_030248095.1 Ptycholaimellus sp. GST1_10
GGAGAACAAACGCTATTTTGTGCGTTGTTTGCATTTTTGCACCATGCGTCAACCCTACAGACAAATTTGTACCTCCATAAGCCACTGCGCCTGTTGCAGCTGCTGCTGAAGGCCGGTAGTCTGGCTGGCCCGAGCTCCGTGCACCACCGCCGTCCAGCCCTCCTCTTCCACATCTGCATCTATTGCCCCCATCCTTCTCCACTACCCAAACATCTCTCCAGCTATTTGCCGCAGAATGCCATTGTTCAAAGTGTCTCAGCGTTCACTATTATAAATTTATCTAAGCCTTAGCCTAAGCGTCACTAGCTTTGGTGTTTTCATGTGACGCTGAGACACTTTGAAAAATGGCATTTGGTGGCAAATAGCTGGGAGGGAAAGCTTGGAGTTGTAGGGACCTTGCAAAGCCTGGCGATGGGCCTTGCGATCAGGCGGCTGTGAGCTGATGTGTGAGGAGCTTTCCGAGGTCACACTGGACCCGCTGGCCTCAAAATCTCGCCAAACTCTAATCTTCATCCTTTCAAGGCTAAAAGAGCAAGCGCACTCGTCGCTGACGAGCTGGCAGGCTTTTTGCGGACTGGAAACCGACGGCGGATGGGAGCGTAGGCTGGAGCTCCTCTGGCCCTCTCAGCTTGCTCACAGCTTGCTTCACCTCTTGTCCTTTCCACGTCTCAGTCATCGATGACACCTGCTCACAGCTCTTTCACTTGCTAAATCAACAAAGCCTCAGACATCAAACAACCTTGCTGATTTTCTTAGAGCCCGTTCGCCCGGTATTGATGGCAGGCAAAGCGGAGGGTTTACCGCGCTTCTTTGCTCGCCGCTCTGCATTCTTCCTTCCCGCTGCCGGGTCCTGCATTCACTTTCCACACTAGGCTCCTATTGCTACCCTCCATGTTGTTGCCTATAAATCCCCGCCACAATGGCGCCACCATAAACTAGAGAGCCCTCATAAAACCTAATCTGGCAGGCTGCTGTGATTTAGCCCCCTTTTACCCCCAATAAATTAATTCAGGCATCTGGGAATGAAAGCGGAAAAGGGGGAAACTGGTTTGAGGAAGCCGGAGCAAGGCTGGCGACAGCGGCAGTGGCGACAGACGGCTTCGAACATCCGTTCATTCCGGAACATCGTCGTCTCCTTCCGATCCGTGTGTCGCCAGGCCTTGTGCACCAATTCTCTTGCACAGAGCATCAGGCAGGAATGGGGGAAGCAACCGTAGTATTCTTATCGGCGTAGTTGTTGAGGAAGGCGAACCACTTGCTGCGACACTTGTCGTGCACCAGCTTCGGGGCAGCGCCGTGGGGACAGCCCAGGTTGGTGCACAGCAGCTCCTCGCAGCCTTCCAGCGCTTCATCTCAATGCCCAATCTATTCTTTCATTTAGCAAAAAGTACAAGCACATTTCTTAGTTGGATTTGAAGGGCTGAGAAAGGGAGGCATGGAAAGGAGGAACCTGGCTGCGAGCAAACATAGGGACTCCAGCATTGAGGCATGGCGCTGCTGGTGTCAAATGGGCCAGGGGTAGGCTTGACTTTTAGTGGGGCACTTTATGTGAGCGTCAGTTTTATGCGGATGTCAAGCGCGAGATTATCCCTTCTAAAACAGGGCCCAGTGAGGGGAGGTAAAAGATATGCGCAGAACTTATGCATCCCCTCCTGCACACAGCTACCCCCATTCCCACGCCTCCGGTCACCCAACGATATGGCCACTATTGCGTGCTCTAGGGGAAGAGAAGTTGGCATTTCAGCGGAGGCTTTCTCTGCCTCATGACTCAGTTCGCATTTAACGTTACCACAACGCATTTAGGCATAAATTCACCCGCCAAATGCGCCAGACTGTTTCAAGAGGCGACAAAAGAATAAAGGTTGTAAAAAATGTATTGAAATGGAGAGACAGACAGATCACTGGTCCATGGCGTCATCAGCATGGCCGTTTGTGGGCGGCGCATCGCCCCCGCCCCCAAACTCGCCCTCAAAACTCCAGCCTCTCAACGCAAAAACTCGTTTCAAAGCAAAACAAACCCCCGCTCCATTCTCCCCATGCTCCTCCAACTCCTCGCTGTAGTCATCCTCTGGGTCCCCGTAACAGTCGCCGGCGTCTTCTTCCTTCAAAACATGAAAAAATCAATCAATTAAGAGAGCTTTTGTGAGAGGTTGAAAAGTGGGACGGACAAAAATTTTTACCCCCCTTTTTTATATTTTTTATGAAAAGTAGACATGATTTTAAGACTTTTGGTAGAGTATGAGTGTTCAAAACTCAAAATTCGATTTTTGGTGAATTTTTGAATGTAAAAAAACGGCAGATTTTTTAATCATCTATTGCTCACGATCTGCTCAACGGATTTTAATGATTCGACCACCAATCGAACCGTCTCAATGAGATAAATATTTTGTTTTTTTTGTTTATTTCTCTACGATCTGTTCCTGCCAAGTTATTCACAAAAAATCAGTTTTTCAGTTTTCAAAATTTCAAAAAATTTATAATTTCTAAGTAAAAATTTCATTTGCGCCGGACGAGACCCACTTTTTCTGAAATTTCAGGTAATTTTACATATTTGTACCAATCTACAACTTTGAAAGCCTTGGACCATCAGAGATATTTGAGGTTAAAAATTTGCATTCTCATATTGGCCCTATGTTATAGCATAGGCAAAAAATGAGCAAAACAATTTTTTGTCTCTGAATACCAATTTTTTGGCTCAATAAATTTCTTTTAACCCGTATCCATCTAGCTGTGTGGTTTTTAGCTTCACTTTTGACATTTGAGTATGAAAATAATGATATGGTTTTTTCCTATGCTGTAGCATAGACAGTGTTGTAGCATATGAAAAGTTGCAGTCAAAATTATCGCACTCAAAGGTCAAAAGTGAAGCTAAAAACCATACAGCTAGATGGATACGGGTTAAAAGAAATTTATTGAGCCAAAAAATTGGTATTCAGAGACAAAAAATTTTTTGCTCATTTTTTGCCTATGCTATAACATAGGGCCAATATGAGAATGCAAATTTTTAACCTCAAATATCTCTGATGGTCCAAGGCTTTCAAAGTTGTAGATTGGTACTAATATGTAAAATTACCTGAAATTTCAGAAAAATTGGGTCTCGTCCGGCGCAAATGAAATTTTTACTTAGAAATTATAAATTTTTTGAAATTTTGAAAACTGAAAAACTGATTTTTTGTCAATAACTTGGCAGGAACAGATCGTAGAGAAATAAACAAAAAAAACAAAATATTTATCTCATTGAGACGGTTCGATTGGTGGTCGAATCATTAAAATCCGTTGAGCAGATCGTGAGCAATAGATGATTAAAAAATCTGCCGTTTTTTTACATTCAAAAATTCACCAAAAATCGAATTTTGAGTTTTGAACAGTCATACTCTACCAAAAGTCTTAGAAACATGTCCACTTTTCATAAAAAATATAAAAAAGGGGGGTAAAAATTTTTGTCCGACCCTCTATTTCAAACTTTTGACCTTCTCAGAAAAGCTCTCTTAATCGAAAAAATTGGCAATCGAAAAAAGCAGCTAGCCTCGAATTCTGGATCCGGATGCAGAGTCTGGCATTCGGCGATGGCTTTGTAGAGAGCCTCGAGGACAGAGGGGTCCAGCGGTACGAAGCGAACCTCCGTCATTGCCGCCTCTTCCTCCGAGCCCCCGTTCTCCTCCCCGCTTCCTTCCTTCAACAATCTGGCCATAGTTTTCTTTCTGAACCCCAGTTTTGGCACTGAACCTCGTCCATGGGTGCATCCTGTGGGGCGGACGGTGCTCCGGAGGTGAGTCCGGCGATGTCGCTCGGCTTCACGTCCACCATGGCGTAGATGCAGGGGTGGGGAAAGGCGCTGGAGTCTCGACTGATGGCGTGGATGCTGATGGAAGGGTAGGCCAGACTGAAGCCGGAGCCTCCTTCCCCGACCTTCAAGATTTCAAAATGTATTCAAGACGAATTTTTTCTATTTTTTCAATCTCAAGAAAGGTCGATTTAGGAATAATATCCAAAAAACTCGGGTCAGCAGAAAAGTAGAGAGTGGAGAGGAGAACCCAGGATAGACACTGCTCGGCCACGTAGAGTGTGCCCAAGCCAGCTTCTTGATCGAGGAGGAATGCCTTGGTTTGCGGTTGCTGGAAGCGGATGCCTTCCGTGGGTGCTGCCAGCGTATCGAAAGCCACCATCACTGCGTACAAAAAGCTACTTTTCTGATCTGCAACAATTCGAATAGGATGGTTTTAAAAGGTTGGTGATATTTCAGCAAAGAACATTCGTGACAAAGCCTGCAGGTTTCGAAAATAAGGGAAACTGCGCAGTTCTCCAATTGAGCGAGAGACAAAATAGTGCGCTTTTTCAATAATACAACGATAACAGCACGGAAAGGGACAAGTCGCAACAAATATTATCCTTGTTTTAACGTAGTATTCCCTTCTATAGAGTTTGATAACCTAATATTTTTAAGTTTATATTATTTGTTGTATGTCTATTGGGGAACTAGAAATTTGTTGCCCAGACAAGCCGTGTTTGAATTAGGCTAAGACAGATATCGCACTTTTCAGTGCAAACAAACACCTGACAGGTTATAGCACACAATCATTTGTCTTTAACAGTTTACTAGAATTTAGGTTTTTTATAACTTCCTCTCCAACGCAACAATTTACCATCGAACACTCTTCAAAAACATTTTGAAATCAATAATGCTGATTTGTTCATGCTGGCAGACTCTAGAAATCGAAAAAACCTTAAAATATTGTTTATGCCCCTTTTTCCGACTATGGTGTTTATTTTTTGCGCTCCCATCAAACAGCATGTCTTTTGCTGGAAAGACTGGTTCTGCAGCTGTGCATGCCTATGTCACCATTTCGAGCGTTGAATCGACAGCAGTCCTAGACAGCTCCAAAATTTCAGCATCCATCAAAGCCATGAATGCCGTCCTGCTTCTCCTCCTACTCGGCTTCATCTACTACCTCTACTGGGCTTTGTTCGGCCGGCGCCGTGGCCTTCCGCCAGGACCTCTGCCGCTTCCCATTCTTGGCAATGCGCTCAGCCTAGATCCAAAGGTTCAGCATCCATCAAAGCCATGAATGCCGTCCTGCTTCTCCTCCTACTCGGCTTCATCTACTACCTCTACTGGGCTTTGTTCGGCCGGCGCCGTGGCCTTCCGCCAGGACCTCTGCCGCTTCCCATTCTTGGCAATGCGCTCAGCCTAGATCCAAAGGTTCAGCATCCATCAAAGCCATGAATGCCGTCCTGCTTCTCCTCCTACTCGGCTTCATCTACTACCTCTACTGGGCTTTGTTCGGCCGGCGCCGTGGCCTTCCGCCAGGACCTCTGCCGCTTCCCATTCTTGGCAATGCGCTCAGCCTAGATCCAAAGGTTCAGCATCCATCAAAGCCATGAATGCCGTCCTGCTTCTCCTCCTACTCGTTTTCATCTACTACCTCTACTGGGCTTTGTTCGGCCGGCGCCGTGGCCTTCCGCCAGGACCTCTGCCGCTTCCCATTCTTGGCAATGCGCTCAGCCTAGATCCAAAGGTTCAGCATCCATCAAAGCCATGAATGCCGTCCTGCTTCTCCTCCTACTCGGCTTCATCTACTACCTCTACTGGGCTTTGTTCGGCCGGCGCCGTGGCCTTCCGCCAGGACCTCTGCCGCTTCCCATTCTTGGCAATGCGCTCAGCCTAGATCCAAAGGTTCAGCATCCATCAAAGCCATGAATGCCGTCCTGCTTCTCCTCCTACTCGGCTTCATCTACTACCTCTACTGGGCTTTGTTCGGCCGGCGCCGTGGCCTTCCGCCAGGACCTCTGCCGCTTCCCATTCTTGGCAATGCGCTCAGCCTAGATCCAAAGGTTCAGCATCCATCAAAGCCATGAATGCCGTCCTGCTTCTCCTCCTACTCGGCTTCATCTACTACCTCTACTGGGCTTTGTTCGGCTGGCGCCGTGGCCTTCCGCCAGGACCTCTGCCGCTTCCCATTCTTGGCAATGCGCTCAGCCTAGATCCAAAGGTTCAGCATCCATCAAAGCCATGAATGCCGTCCTGCTTCTCCTCCTACTCGGCTTCATCTACTACCTCTACTGGGCTTTGTTCGGCCGGCGCCGTGGCCTTCCGCCAGGACCTCTGCCGCTTCCCATTCTTGGCAATGCGCTCAGCCTAGATCCAAAGGTTCAGCATCCATCAAAGCCATGAATGCCGTCCTGCTTCTCCTCCTACTCGGCTTCATCTACTACCTCTACTGGGCTTTGTTCGGCCGGCGCCGTGGCCTTCCGCCAGGACCTCTGCCGCTTCCCATTCTTGGCAATGCGCTCAGCCTAGATCCAAAGGTTCAGCATCCATCAAAGCCATGAATGCCGTCCTGCTTCTCCTCCTACTCGGCTTCATCTACTACCTCTACTGGGCTTTGTTCGGCCGGCGCCGTGGCCTTCCGCCAGGACCTCTGCCGCTTCCCATTCTTGGCAATGCGCTCAGCCTAGATCCAAAGGTTCAGCATCCATCAAAGCCATGAATGCCGTCCTGCTTCTCCTCCTACTCGGCTTCATCTACTACCTCTACTGGGCTTTGTTCGGCCGGCGCCGTGGCCTTCCGCCAGGACCTCTGCCGCTTCCCATTCTTGGCAATGCGCTCAGCCTAGATCCAAAGGTTCAGCATCCATCAAAGCCATGAATGCCGTCCTGCTTCTCCTCCTACTCGGCTTCATCTACTACCTCTACTGGGCTTTGTTCGGCCGGCGCCGTGGCCTTCCGCCAGGACCTCTGCCGCTTCCCATTCTTGGCAATGCGCTCAGCCTAGATCCAAAGGTTCAGCATCCATCAAAGCCATGAATGCCGTCCTGCTTCTCCTCCTACTCGGCTTCATCTACTACCTCTACTGGGCTTTGTTCGGCCGGCGCCGTGGCCTTCCGCCAGGACCTCTGCCGCTTCCCATTCTTGGCAATGCGCTCAGCCTAGATCCAAAGGTTCAGCATCCATCAAAGCCATGAATGCCGTCCTGCTTCTCCTCCTACTCGGCTTCATCTACTACCTCTACTGGGCTTTGTTCGGCCGGCGCCGTGGCCTTCCGCCAGGACCTCTGCCGCTTCCCATTCTTGGCAATGCGCTCAGCCTAGATCCAAAGGTTCAGCATCCATCAAAGCCATGAATGCCGTCCTGCTTCTCCTCCTACTCGGCTTCATCTACTACCTCTACTGGGCTTTGTTCGGCCGGCGCCGTGGCCTTCCGCCAGGACCTCTGCCGCTTCCCATTCTTGGCAATGCGCTCAGCCTAGATCCAAAGGTTCAGCATCCATCAAAGCCATGAATGCCGTCCTGCTTCTCCTCCTACTCGGCTTCATCTACTACCTCTACTGGGCTTTGTTCGGCCGGCGCCGTGGCCTTCCGCCAGGACCTCTGCCGCTTCCCATTCTTGGCAATGCGCTCAGCCTAGATCCAAAGGTTCAGCATCCATCAAAGCCATGAATGCCGTCCTGCTTCTCCTCCTACTCGGCTTCATCTACTACCTCTACTGGGCTTTGTTCGGCCGGCGCCGTGGCCTTCCGCCAGGACCTCTGCCGCTTCCCATTCTTGGCAATGCGCTCAGCCTAGATCCAAAGGTTCAGCATCCATCAAAGCCATGAATGCCGTCCTGCTTCTCCTCCTACTCGTTTTCATCTACTACCTCTACTGGGCTTTGTTCAGCCGGCGCCGTGGCCTTCCGCCAGGACCTCTGCCGCTTCCCATTCTTGGCAATGCGCTCAGCCTAGATCCAAAGGTTCAGCATCCATCAAAGCCATGAATGCCGTCCTGCTTCTCCTCCTACTCGGCTTCATCTACTACCTCTACTGGGCTTTGTTCGGCCGGCGCCGTGGCCTTCCGCCAGGACCTCTGCCGCTTCCCATTCTTGGCAATGCGCTCAGCCTAGATCCAAAGGTTCAGCATCCATCAAAGCCATGAATGCCGTCCTGCTTCTCCTCCTACTCGTTTTCATCTACTACCTCTACTGGGCTTTGTTCGGCCGGCGCCGTGGCCTTCCGCCAGGACCTCTGCCGCTTCCCATTCTTGGCAATTCGCTCAGCCTAGATCCAAAGGTTCAGCATCCATCAAAGCCATGAATGCCGTCCTGCTTCTCTTCCTACTCGGCTTCATCTACTACCTCTACTGGGCTTTGTTCGGCCAGCGCCGTGGCCTTCTGCCAGGACCTCTGCCGCTTCCCATTCTTGGCAATGCGCTCAGCCTAGATCCAAAGGTTCAGCATCCATCAAAGCCATGAATGCCGTCCTGCTTCTCCTCCTACTCGGCTTCATCTACTACCTCTACTGGGCTTTGTTCGGCCGGCGCCGTGGCCTTCCGCCAGGACCTCTGCCGCTTCCCATTCTTGGCAATGCGCTCAGCCTAGATCCAAAGGTTCAGCATCCATCAAAGCCATGAATGCCGTCCTGCTTCTCCTCCTACTCGTTTTCATCTACTACCTCTACTGGGCTTTGTTCGGCCGGCGCCGTGGCCTTCCGCCAGGACCTCTGCCACTTCCCATTCTTGGCAATGCGCTCAGCCTAGATCCAAAGGTTGCCTCAATCGTCTATCCGTTTTTTGAAAATTTTCTGGAATAAATTTGAACAAAAAATCGATTTCAAAATCGAATGAGCTTGCAAAACAGGATATAATGGGGAGTCTGGAAACGTTGCGCCAGCGCTATGGGAACGTGTGGACGCTGTGGCTGGGCAACACGGCCATGGTCCTAGTCAACGACTGGCCCACCATGAAACGCTTCTTTGTGAGCGAGGCCGCGGAGAACCTCAGCGGCCGCCCCGTCCTCAACATCAACCTCGCCTTCTACGGCGCTGAGTTCATTCCTTTTCCAATTAATCTTCACTCTCCCTTCTCGGCTCGGACTGTGCGAATGCTTGCCCAGAAATGTGGGCCTCATCAACACGGTGGGCGGTCGTTGGCGAGAGACGCGCCGTCTTTCGGTGCACATCTTGCGGGACTTTGGGGTGGGCCGCTCTCTGCTGGAAGGCTCTATTCGACTGGAGGCCGAACAGATGTGCGCCTACCTCCGCTGCCTGGCAGAGGACGGCCAAGGGTTGGTGGAGGTACTCATGAGAGGGGAAGAAAGAAGAAGGAGGCAGTAAAAGGTTGGTGGATCCGACGGAGCCGATCGCGGTGGCCATCGTGAACATCATCAGCCGCCTGCTCTACGGCCACGGTTTCCCCAGGGACAGCCAGGAGATCCAGCAGATCCGTCGTGACATTTCTGCTGTCCAGGAGTCCTTCACCTCACCCATTGGCTTTGCTCTTGAGGTAAGAACCTGTCTAGAGCAACTCTTGAGGTACTACCTACCAGAGGTCATTTCAATTTATTTTGCTAAAGTTGCGAGTTGAGTTGAGAGTTGAGAGTTGGCTAGTAAGCTGACACGATAACCCTGAACTCGTTAGATCCTATTCAAAATAACTATCGAGTTAGCGTGTTGGGTTACTTGGGATGTTTGAGCTGTTCAAAATAATTTAACGGTAAATTTAATTTTTATTTTTGTAAAAACAATTTTTTATCAATGGGGGAAGAAGGAAAATTGGAAGGTTTGAGAGGGAAACGAAATAGGAAAAGGGAAAAGCGAAGGGATGTTGAAAACTAAAGGTGGCAACCGCAGCCTAGTATCGCCAATGCTGCCCTGAGCAAACATCGCTGGCAAAGATGAAAGAGCTGGGAAAAAGGAAATTGGAGGGTAAATGGGAGAGAAGCGATATGGGTAAAGGGGAGAGAAACGTTATGGGTAAGAAATGTATGTATTATCATACAGTTAAGAATTGCGCAATTATATCCTAGTTACCCAAGATTGTGATGTTTCCCAGGTAAAGCAATCTATTGGGCTGGCGCGAGGGAGCAAGGCGAACTGTCAGCGCCCAGCCCCTCTTTTCGACCCAGGTGTATGTTTTGGGGGTTATTGCTAGATCTCAATTTTGATAAGGCTCTGGCTCCTCACAGGAAGCTTCAATCTTTCTGATTCTTTTTGCATTGGAAAGAGCAGCGTCGAATTAACCAAAACTAAAAAATCGCCAAAAAGTATCAGAATGCTAGAGAAAATCACTCAAAACCATTTGTCCGAACTCCTTCTTCTTCTTCTTCTTCTTCTTCTTCTTCTTCTCTTCTTCTTCTCCTTCTTCTCCGCATCTATTCAATGGACGATAGTAGGTATTCATTTCTTCCCCCACCACCCTTCCCCGGGTCCCTGGGCCTCATGTATTTATTTATTCATAGCTCTTCAGTTAAACTAAGGAGTCACATGCACCAATGGTGTAGTGGTGTAAGCGATTGGGTAGATGGATGAAACTGGTAGGTTCGAATTCATCTCAGACATTTATTTTTATTTTTGCATATTTAAAGTTGAGAAAACAACTGGTACCATCACCAGACCATAAGAAAAGCTCTTTTCTCCCAAAAATCGAGTGCACTAAGCATAAGTTAAGAAAATTTCTCAAAAATTTTTTTGTTTGACAGCAAGTTTGCATTGTTCATTTGCGAATATTTTCTTTTCATTAAATTTTTTACACGTTTTTTTCTTTTTTATATATCGAATAAAGTTTTGATTAAATATATAACCAACAATATAAAATTTATATTTATACATATTATGCTATATTAAAAGTGGGAGAAATATCTGATACCATCGGCAGGCCAAATGTGGGACTCTTTTCTCCAAAATTTGCAGTTGCCTGGAGTAAAAAGTCAAGGAAACACATTTTCTACTAGTGGAATCTGCTGCGTCATCTGCATTTTGTTTTGGGTGCACATGGAAAGAGACACTGAACTGCGCGCCAAAAACAAAATGCAACAGTCCAAGCAGCAGATTCCACTAGTAGAAAATGTATTTCCTTGACTTTTTACTCCAGGCAACTGCAAATTTTGGAGAAAAGAGTCCCACGTTTGGCCTGCCGATGGTATCAGATATATAAATACATGATGCCCAGAGTCCCGATGAGAGGGTGGTGGGGGAAGGAATGAATACCTACTATCGTCCATTGAATAGATGCGGAGAAGAAGAAATCTATGCACAAAATTACCACTATGGTACTGTTATTGAGGCCTAAAACTTTTAAGAATGCCCCAAGACGAAGTTGATTATGAGCTGCTTGTACATCATGGAGTGGTAGAAGCCCAAGATGACAAGGTGGAAGCAAATGGACAGAAGATTCGTAATCTATGCCCAAATTTACCTTTATGGTGCTGCTATTGAGGCCCTTCTCGCAAGGTTTTATGTGGCTAGCCAAAGAGGCGGCATAGCAAGCTCTCACCTACTGCCAATGCAATAGAAAAAGCACCAACCCGTTTTGGCAGACAGGGAGACCGGTGGGTCTAGTTGTGGCTAGTTGTGAAGTTTCGTTTCTCATAAAAGTAGCAGTCGCTGCAGATCCCTCTGGCCTTCCTTCATGCTCCACTGCCTTTCCTTCACCCTCTTCCCTCGATTCGTTGCCTGCAGCATAAAATTCAATTGAAGTTTTGAAGGAATATGGATCCAGTGTCGAATGAAAAGGAAAATTGGGGGAATTGGGTTGGGTGGCAGTATGACCTTGCAAAGTGCAATGCAAGATCAACAAGAAAAAGAACTCTTTGATCCAGGCTCGAAGCCCTTCTCGCAAGGTTTGTCTGTGGCTAGCCGAAGAGGCGGCAGAGCAAGCTCTCACCTACTGCCAATGCAAAAGAAAAAGCACCAACCCGTTTTGGCAGTCAGGCGACCTGTGGCTCTAGTTGTGGCTGTTCGAAGTTTCGCTTCTCATTGGGCTGGCGCGAACGGAGCTTAAGCGGAGTGTCAGCGCCCAGCCCCTCTTTTCGACCTAGGTGTATGTTTTCGGGGTTATTGCTAGATCTCAATTTTGATAAGGCTGTTGCTCGTCACATAAAGCTCCAATTGCTTTAATTCTTTTTGCAATGGAAAGAGCAACATCGAATTGACTATAGTTTATCTTTTGACTTTTGCAAAAAACTATTTGTTTTACTATGAAAAATGCAAAAAACCATTTGTCCGAACTCCTCCTCCTCCTCCTCCTCCTCCTTCTTCTTCTTCTCCGCATCTATTCAATGGACGATAGTAGGTATTCAGTTCTTCCCCCCACCACCCTTCCCCGGGTCACAAGGGCCTCATGTATTTAGCTCTTCAGTTAATCTAAGTAGCCATATGCGCCAGTGGCGTAGTGGTGTTAGCAATTGGGCTGATGGACGAAAGTGGAAGGTTCGAATCCTTGGCAGTCATTCATTTTTATTTTTGTGCATTAAAGTTGGGAAAACAACTGGTACCATCGCCAGGCCAAAAATAAAACTATTTTTCCTGCAAAAATCGATTGGCCTAAGTATAAGTCAAGAAAATTTCTCAAAAAAATAAGTTGCCGATAAGTTTGCATTGTATTTTTCAATTTTAAATATTTTTTTGTTATATTTTTTGAACAAGTTTTTTTTATTTATTATTCTTTATATATCGAATAAAATATAAATTAAATATTTAACCAACAATATAAAATTAGAATTGTACATTTTATACTATATTAAAAGTGGAAGAAATATATGGTACCATCGGCAGGCCAAACGTGGGCCTCTTTTCTCCAAATTTTGTAATTTCCTCCGAGCAAAAAGCCAAGGAAATACATCTACGACTAGTGGAATCTGCTGCGTCATCTGCATTTTGTTTTTGGGCGCGCATGGAAAAAGACACTGAACTGCGCGCCAAAAACAAAATGCAGATGACGCAGCAGATTCCACTAGTAGTAGATGTATTTCCTTGGCTTTTTGCTCGAGGAAATTACAAAATTTGGAGAAAAGAGGCCCACATTTGGCCTGCCGATGGTACCATATAT
>JASANA010002209.1:0-37249 GCA_030248095.1 Ptycholaimellus sp. GST1_10
GTTTTATTTCTCATTTAAATGTTTGATTTTATTTTCAGATCGTAAAGCTGCCAGATCACTCAAGCAACTTCAAGAATCCAATCAATAGTCTATAAGCCCATTTTTTTGTTTGTTCCTAGTTAGGATTATACCGAATCCACTCAAGAACCCCTCCGACTAACGTAGATTGTATCACAGGGATGTTCATTGCCTTGAAATAGCCGACAAGTTGCTGAAGCAAATCCCTCAGTTCTTCACTTAAAAAAACGCAATAAATTATCACAGAAATTTGTAGTTTTCAAATGAATATAAAAATAGGAAAAAAAGAACAGGAAAATATTACTCTGTAAGCGATCGATTGACAAATTCTGCTTTTGTCTGTAGTTCAGCTTTAATATCAGAGAATTTAGCCATTATTTTTGTCTGTTATTGCGTAAAGTATGCACAAACATCTTATCACTAGTCAGGAAGAAAGGGATTATCGCCAGCCTGCTTCACCTTCCATTTTCTCACGTCTTTTGTTTAGTCAGCAAAGCCCACTTCCGTTTCATTAGCTTAAAAACTTTGGAATAATGTTTATTTGCATAATACAGGAAAAAATATTCTTTCGAAAGTACCCATGTTCATCTAGATATACTTCATTATTTGTAATTTATGTTTTTTCATTCTCCTTTATATTCCTAAAAAAATTTTCTAATTTCATTTCATATAAAAAATTTCACATTAAAATTTATCGGAAATTGTAATTCACAACAATGAATGTTTTGAATAGCTTATTCCCTTCGCCTCCTTTTCTCGCCTCCCTTTTTGCCTCCCCTTCATTCTCTGTGTCTGCTCCTTTCTCAAACCCCGCTCCTTCCCCCTACCCACTCTCCAAGCCCCACCATCAAAACCATGGCTGCTCAATTTGTCCACCAAAACATCAACCTCTTCAAAACCCGTCTCCGATCCTCTCACCCGCTACACAGCTTTGCCGGGTAATCTTTTCCAGCTTTGGTCCTGTCATGTAGAAGAATGCTATTCACAGGCAGAACTTCCAGCGCGTTTCCTCCTCTTGTGCGCAGCCAGCTGAGCCTGGTCCAGCCGCCTGCTCCCGCCAGCTCCACGCCCTGGATATCCTCAGCGTTCGAGCGCCGAATCCAGCCCTACGGCACATGTTCCCTACGTGGACGCTGTAGTTTTTTACGTCTTTTACTCTCAGAGAAATTGAGATAAAAGTGCGACAAAACTGCAGCAGGGAGCCCACGTGACGGAGACTCATCCAGCTCTCCACCAACTCGCTGTGCCCCCGACAACAGGACATCCTCTTCGCGTTCCCTACACGCCCGGCTGGGTCTTTGCTAACATTCTGGTTTGCCCTTTTTTCATTCCTCTCTAAAGCTGATTTTTGTTAATATTTGGGAAATAATGAATTTCAAAAAAAGAAATTGCCACCTGGATCTGGCAGAACAACGGCATCCCACTCCCCCCCCGGCTCCAGTCCCGGAGATGATCGGGCTCACTCGGATGGCCATCGATCACGCGCTCGACCTCATCCCCCTTCCTCAGACTAGCCTTTCTGTCTGCTTTTTTGCCCCATTAGCCTATGCATAATCCACATTTAGCTTTTGATTTAATGATCTTTGTCCTGAAATGTCTTATTTATCTGCCTTTCAATAAATCAGAATCTTCTCATAAAATCCCAATTATTTAAACCAAACATAGCTTTATAAAAAAAAAATAAAAAAAGAAATCAAAAAAAGTTCTATAAATAAATAAAAAAAAAAAAATACAAAAAAAAAATCAACAAAAAAAAAAAAATAAAAAACAAATTTTAAAAAAAAAAAATAAAAACAATACATAAATTTTTTATAAATTAAAATAATTATTTATAAATAAAAAAAAATTTAGAAATTACAAAAAAAAAAAAAAAATAGAAAAAAAAAAAAATCAAAAAATACAGAAAACAACACGCGCCCCAACCCCCCAACGGCGTCGCCCTTAGCGACACCTTCTCGTCCCTCTTCGTCCGCCCTCTCTTAATAGCCATACCGACATTCCAAGCACCACACCCCCCCTCTCGCATCCAGCACCCAGCTCGCTCCCAGCAGCACCCCCGCCTCCCTCTCTCTCCCCCCATCACTCCCACTTCATTCCATCAAAATTATACCCCAATATTAAAGTAGATTCAACAACCTAGAGTACTAGAGTAGAAAAAGCAGAAAAGCAAAACCAAAGAACCCCTCCACAGAACAGCACACCACCGCCCAGTCGACGCGCAGACCCCCACAACACACGCTCACCACCCATAAACCCACACCCCATCCCCCCCCACTCCTCCCTACACCACCTCTCTCCCAACACAAACACAAACAGCGAGACACAATAAACAAGCAAACAAGAAAAAAAAATAAATAACAAAAAAATAAAAAATTAATAGCAGATAAAGATATCAAAACAGCAAGCAAAACAACCCGAGCACAAGCAGACACAAACTCTTTTCATATATATCAAGCAAACAATCAACAAGCAAAAGCATCAGCCACACAGCACCAAAACCACCAACTCACATCTAAACAAACCAAAAATACAACATTATATTATTAATACTCTATAAATATAGCAAAATAAAAAAAAAAAAAAACTAAGAATATTAGTATAAAAATACTCTATCAAACAAACACAAGAAATTCGAAACACAAAGCCATAGAGACAGCAAAGCTTATTACAATACAAGTTAGTGCTCTATCTATCTCAGCAGTCCTTGCTTCATATTAGGACTATCAAGACATACAGCAAGACAACCACAGCTACCTCACTTCGTTTTTATAAAATGATAGAACAAATATTAAAAAATTCCAATAAATTTAGAATTAACAATATTAAATAACGATTAGAAAAACACATAGTCAAGATAAAGTAAAGTATAGAGACAGACATAAACGCAGTTACGCGTTTATTGAGTATCTCAAAAAACATCATTCAAAAAACAACACATCACAAACAAAGAACAAAAAAAAAAACAAAACAAAAAACAAAAAAAAAACAAAACCCAACAAACTTATCTACTCTTAGCCGAAATATATCTATGGAAAGAAAAAAAGACGGGGTAATGAAGGGGCTAGAAAATGAGGATTGAAGTGGACGTGATGCGAGCACTGCGAACGGGACGGTCGGTGACGGCGGTGCGCTGGATGCGCGAGAACGCCGAGACGGACGCTACGATGGGGCGCTACGTTCTCCGCATGCGCCAGATCAACAGCCGCATGAAGAAGAAGGGCGGCCGCCTGGGGAAAGACCTCATCCCCCCCAAGGACCTTGAGGAAGAGTTTGGCCGTGTGGATGTCTAACTTCTCATTCGTCTACTTTTGTATCATTCCAGAAGCTTTTTTTCGCAATTGCATAATGAATAATATTCATTTAACCTAAAAAATGATTCATAGTATTTAAAAAAATCTATGTGCTATTGATAAATATTTTTTTCTTAAAAAACTTAGTATGGCTTTGCTTTTTTGATGAACTTCATCTTTTGCCGTCATTGTCATTTTTTAAAACGAACGAAATAAGCAACCTTCTTTGACTTCTTGTTGAAATTTTTGATTGATAAAAAGCTATGTATTGGTTTAAATAATTGTCAGAACATTCTGATTTATTGAAAGGCAGATAAATAAGACATTTCAGCACAAAGCATCATTAAATCAAAAGCTAAATGCGCCAATGGATTATGCATAGGCTAATGGGGCAAAAAAGCAGACAGAAAGGCTAGTCTATGGCCAGGACACGGCGCGGATGAGGTCGAGCGCGTGATCGATGGCCTTGTTGTGCGTGAGGTGGATGGAGTTGGGAGGGGCCTGAAGGTCGTTGGTGGAGAGGTTGTGAGCCAGGTAGGCGAGGTGGAAGAGCGCCCGCTTGCCGCGAAGGCAGACCTCGAACGCGCTCCTCGTCCGCAACCAGACTGCCTGTATGGAGAGGAGAGATCAAAAATGTGATTGAGGGATTGGGAATGAATGGTGAAAGGGACCCGTAGGTTGACGTCGAAGGGGAAGAAGCGAGGAGTGGGGCTGATGAGAGTGGAGCGGATGCCGTAGTTCTGCCAGATGTACTCGGTTTCGGCCAACTGAAATCATTCAATTTTCTCTTTTTTTTGCCAATTAAATTTATCTATTATTTTCTAAATATTAACAAAAATCAGCTTTAGAGCAGGAATGAAAAAAAGGGCAAACCAGAATGTTAGCAAAGACCCAGCCGGGCGTGTAGGGAACGCCGAAGAGGATGTCCTGTTGTCGGGGGCACAGCGAGTTGGTGGAGAGCTGGATGATGATCTCCGTCACGTTGGGCAGTCCCACCTGCTGCAGTTTTTGTACGCATTTAATCTCAATCGCTCTGAGAGTAAAAGACGTAAAAAACTACAGCGTCCACGTAGGCGAACATGTGCCGTAGGTGCTGGATTCCGGCGCCTCGAACGCTGAGGATGATCCAGGGCGTGGAGCTGTGCGGGAGCAGGTCCCACGGCTGGACCAGGCTCAGCTGGCTGTCGCACAAGAGGAGGACAACGCGCTGGAAGTTCTGCCTGTGAATAGCATTCTTCTACATGACAGGACCAAAAGCTGGACAAAGATTACCCGGCAAAGCTGTGTAGCGGGTGAGAGGATCGGAGACGGGTTTTGAAGAGGTTGATGTTTTGGTGGACAAATTGAGCAGCCATGGTTTTGATGGTGGGGCTTGGAGAGTGGGTAGGGGGAAGGAGCGGGGTTTGAGAAAGGAGCAGACACAGAGAATGAAGGGGAGGCAAAAAGGGAGGCGAGAAAAGGAGGCGAAGGGAATAAGCTATTCAAAACATTCATTGTTGTGAATTACAATTTCCGATAAATTTTAATGTGAAATTTTTTATATGAAATGAAATTAGAAAATTTTTTTAGGAATATAAAGGAGAATGAAAAAACATAAATTACAAATAATGAAGTATATCTAGATGAACATGGGTACTTTCGAAAGAATATTTTTTCCTGTATTATGCAAATAAACATTATTCCAAAGTTTTTAAGCTAATGAAACGGAAGTGGGCTTTGCTGACTAAACAAAAGACGTGAGAAAATGGAAGGTGAAGCAGGCTGGCGATAATCCCTTTCTTCCTGACTAGTGATAAGATGTTTGTGCATACTTTACGCAATAACAGACAAAAATAATGGCTAAATTCTCTGATATTAAAGCTGAACTACAGACAAAAGCAGAATTTGTCAATCGATCGCTTACAGAGTAATATTTTCCTGTTCTTTTTTTCCTATTTTTATATTCATTTGAAAACTACAAATTTCTGTGATAATTTATTGCGTTTTTTTTAAGTGAAGAACTGAGGGATTTGCTTCAGCAACTTGTCGGCTATTTCAAGGCAATGAACATCCCTGTGATACAATCTACGTTAGTCGAAGGGGTTCTTGAGTGGATTCGGTATAATCCTAACTAGGAACAAACAAAAAAATGGGCTTATAGACTATTGATTGGATTCTTGAAGTTGCTTGAGTGATCTGGCAGCTTTACGATCTGAAAATAAAATCAAACATTTAAATGAGAAATAAAACAGGGAAATGAAAAAAGGATTAAAGATCGCTAGAGCCGAAACCCCGATCGCCTCTGGGTGTATCTGGAAGGACGTCCAGCTGGACCAATTCTGGGCGCTCGTACTTTTCGCAAATGAGCTGAGCAACAGCATCGCCACTTGTAACCTAAAATCAATTCTGAAAATATCAGCTAGAAGATCAAGAAAAAATTTGAGTTTGAAAAAATTTTTACCAGTCGGTCATACTTGGAGTGGTTGATTAGGATGACTGTAACATTGCCGCGGTAGTCGGGATCTATGACACCGGCCAGAACATCGATGCCATAGTCTCGAGCAAGGCCAGAGCGAGGAGCAATGCGTCCATAGGTACCTTTGGGGAACAGAAAGGATAGGTCGGTCCTTATTTGAGCTTGATTACCTTGAAGAAAATCTGATTTTATCATCTAAACTAAATTGAATAGGGAAGGAATAACTGTTTCCTCGAACTGTAATTGTGTGAGCAGAGCGTAGGTCGTAGCCGGCAGAGTCTCCAGAGCCTAAACGAGGAGGGTGAGCGACAGGAGAAAGTTTGATGTAGCAGAGTTTGTTGGTGAGAGAAGGTGTGAAGATGCGAGCGTTGGGATTGAAGACGTGAGAGTCCATCATGGACAGAAACTTTTTTGCTGGTGACGGGAATAGGTGTGTATGTGCGTTATTGCTGCAATGAGCCTTCAGAATGCTCGCAGCTGGCTCTTGAAGGCGAATAAGCCTTTAAATAAATAGAATGACTCTCTTGGCTTGCATCATTTCCTCATTGCTTTGACAGTGGGCTCATAGGGTTAGTGGGGTTTTGAAAAAGTGTTGAGCAGAATAGTAATCGAAAAAGCGGAGGATGGGCGTGAAGGGGTGGAGGTGATAAGAAGGGTGAAGGTGGAGGAGTAGGGAGGGTGGTCAGGTGGACTGATAGCCAGAGAGGCAGTGTTGGGAGGTAGGCGCGGCTGTTGCGACCTCCTCCCTCCTCCTGCTTCCCCTCTTCCATCTCCTTCCTCCCCTTCTCCTCCCCATCTTTCTCCGCCCAGCTAACTTTGGAACGCCGACTTTCACATCTTCTTTTCCACAACGCCAGGCTTCGTAAGCATCCGTGACCACGCGGCCTGGCAAAGCCCCTACAACCGATCTAACAGGTTCCCAATCGCCCCATTGCCCTGTCTTGGCAAGTGACAAGTCTGATTGGTTAATGCAGTGAAAAAAGATGCTGAACAAAAAGTCGGGCGTGTACGAGGCGGAGGACTTTGTCAACATCGGCCAAAGGTTTCCCTCCTACTTGCCTTCCCTTCTTTCCTGTGCATAGGGGGAATCTGGTACAGTTTGACGGAGCGATGTGTTCACATTGCAATAGAGCCAAAAAGATGCCACCACGAATCTAAATCCTTCTAGTTTTAGCAAACCTTTTCTACTAAACCGACCAACCCTTAAAAAGTCATCCCTACATACTGAATCCGATCCTTAAAAAACTGCTCCATATATCCTAAATCGTTGGCCTTCCAGCCCAATGCGACAATCAAGATATTTGAGCTTTTTCGTGCAAACTTTAGCGTAAAGGGCAAGGTGATTGCTTTACTTTGCTGATTTCTACTGGCTCATATGGCTAAATTTTGTGGATGCATCTACCATTTCAAGTCATATAACCGGCAGCGTAAAAGGCCGAGTGATTGCAATATGAATGAAGTGCTATTTTTTATCTACATTATTTCTTGATATTTGATGAATGAACAATCGGCAAAAAGAGAAAAATGCAAAAACAGAATTAATGCACAAAATGAAAAATCATAAGATTGATTGATGAATCGAGTGCAGTTGGCACAAACAAATGTGACATCAGTTACTGATGACGGAGATGGGTGTCCATTTCTTTTTCTTCTTGCAGAAGCGAATCAGCTCGCCAAGGTAGACATCCTCGCGAAAAGGATCCTGTCCAGCTGGCGTTGATTTTCTCCAGTCCTAAAATTGTCAACTTTTGTTGATATCTCACAAATGGAATGAATGAGACAGTTGGCGTGGAGATCGTGGCGCCAGCTAAGAAAGCCTAGTGTCGAGGAGAAGATGATCAGAAAGTCAGCGTGCAAAGGTAGCACATTGCAATGCCATTCTGAGTGATGATTTTAGAAAAATTTGGTTTTTTTAGCTTTTGTCAAAAAACAGTGAGAAGAGAAGGACAAAACAGGCTTGCCTATCTCGACTCGACTGTGAAGAGCCTCCGTTTTCAATCGCTGCCTCTCCTCTTTCTGTTTGCTGTGTCTTATCAAACTGTAAACACTCTGCCGCTTTGCCCATACCCCTGAGTAAGGCCTAGATGGCTGGCTATCTTTGGCTGCCCTATTCCCCTTTCCAGTCCTTTGCCCTCCTTTTGGCCCCACTGCCGAAACAGTGAGGCGTTCAAAAATTCGCTGCAACTGCGGGTGCAACGAGTGGGTCTGCAGAGAATGCGGAGCCCTGAAAGAGACTAGACCCGCTCCCAGTGCGAGCGCACTGCAAGTGGGCCTTCTGCACTCCAGCAAGGCTGACGGCTGGCCTAATGGCCAGGCTGCCACATAAAGTCCCTGAGTAGGCGGATTTGAGGCAGCGCAAAGAAGGGCACGGGTGAGCAGGGGAATGAGCAATGTGGCCCCACTACCGAAGGGTAGTGGAGCGTTCAAAAATTCACGGTCGCCTCGAGGCGGCGGGGCCGTGGAGGTTGGGATGGAGGACGCCCCTCTGCAAAGCCTGAAAGGCATGTAAAGCAACGGGGAGAGGGGGGGTGGAGGAAGGGCTCTCAAAGGCGCCCTAGTGCCCGCTCTGCCACATCAAGTTTCCGAGTAGAGACTTTGTGCTGCCTCGTCCTAAAAGCCCCAAGTTCTGGCTATTGTGCGCCCCCAAAACACCTTCCATCCAAACCAAAACTTTTTTTGTTTTTTTATTCATAATAGTTCAGTAAATATATTTTTCAGTAAACTGGAAAAAGAATGCAAGTAAGCGCAAAACTCAGGCACTTCTATCGCGCTAGCTGTTATTTGAAGTAGAAGGAGCAGTTTTGGAGGATAGTATTGAAGTGCTGACTGTCACAGTACATTGGGTGGGATGCTGAGGGCGTTGTTAGGATGGTGGGAGAAAAGTGAGGAGGGATGAAGGCTAGGATTGGGATGGCATAACACAAGCTGCTTGCACATCAACACGCACTAGCATGAAAAGTTGAATATGATGGCATGGCTGGTGTGCTAACCAGCCAATGAGGATGTCGGAACTTTCTTGACGGTTCATCTTGAAACTAGCAGAGTAAAAACGTTGTCGGGCAGCGTCCGCCGATCTTCTCCAGCATCGCGTGCAAACGACCCGACGACTTCAGTCTTCAACCATAAATTCTTTCCCACCTCGTTTTTCTTCATTACCTCATCAAGAGGATTTCTGTCCAAGGAAAAAAGAGATGTTAGGCTCAAAGAGCATGAATGAAGGAACCTTGTGGGATGGGTTGTAGGTCTTGATGGCTTAGATGTGTCCGATAGGGTAGCTGGTGGGGTTGGTGTCTGAGATGCATCGGAGACAGGCAAAAGAAGGAAGGGAAGGTCGCATTAGCCGCGCCTATCCCCACGCAGAACGTATCGCATGCCCTGTCCTCTGAAAGCATGACCCAGTACGCTTCGCTTATCTTGTCCACACAGTGAGAGGGATGTACCTTCAAAGCCGAAAATGTGCAGAATAGACGAGACTGGCGGTGACAAGTCCTGTTCTTGTTTGATGGAAACAAGCGATTGCAAATGGAACCCTGTGAAAAACTGCTTCAAAAAAGAGAGGCTTGAAAATGGACATGAAAAATACTTGAAGTTCTTCTCTTTCTGAGGCGTCCAGACCAAAATGATGGGTAGCAAAGCTGAATAAAACTTTGGTGCCAGAAGTTGTGTTTCCAGCACTTTTTCCTGAAAAAACCATCGACTTAATTTTATTGGCGAAAAACCAAAACGATGCATTTATTAGAAAATCAATGATGAATGTAAAAAAAGCAGGGCTTACATTGTCTTGTGCTTGTACACATTCTCGTGCAGGTTCACTTGTGTCCCAAAATATCATCTAGGCTCTCGCCTAACATCGCCTAAAATCGAGAAGGACAAAACAGGCTTGCCTATCTCGACTCGACTGTGAAGAGCCTCCGTTTTCAATCGCTGCCTCTCCTCTTTCTGTTTGCTGTGTCTTATCAAACTGTAAACACTCTGCCGCTTTGCCCATACCCCTGAGTAAGGCCTAGATGGCTGGCTATCTTTGGCTGCCCTATTCCCCTTTCCAGTCCTTTGCCCTCCTTTTGGCCCCACTGCCGAAACAGTGAGGCGTTCAAAAATTCGCTGCAACTGCGGGTGCAACGAGTGGGTCTGCAGAGAATGCGGAGCCCTGAAAGAGACTAGACCCGCTCCCAGTGCGAGCGCACTGCAAGTGGGCCTTCTGCACTCCAGCAAGGCTGACGGCTGGCCTAATGGCCAGGCTGCCACATAAAGTCCCTGAGTAGGCGGATTTGAGGCAGCGCAAAGAAGGGCACGGGTGAGCAGGGAATGAGCAATGTGGCCCCACTACCGAAGGGTAGTGGAGCGTTCAAAAATTCACGGTCGCCTCGAGGCGGCGGGGCCGTGGAGGTTGGGATGGAGGACGCCCCTCTGCAAAGCCTGAAAGGCATGTAAAGCAACGGGGAGAGGGGGGGTGGAGGAAGGGCTCTCAAAGGCGCCCTAGTGCCCGCTCTGCCACATCAAGTTTCCGAGTAGAGACTTTGTGCTGCCTCGTCCTAAAAGCCCCAAGTTCTGGCTATTGTGCGCCCCCAAAACACCTTCCATCCAAACCAAAACTTTTTTTGTTTTTTTATTCATAATAGTTCAGTAAATATATTTTTCAGTAAACTGGAAAAAGAATGCAAGTAAGCGCAAAACTCAGGCACTTCTATCGCGCTAGCTGTTATTTGAAGTAGAAGGAGCAGTTTTGGAGGATAGTATTGAAGTGCTGACTGTCACAGTACATTGGGTGGGATGCTGAGGGCGTTGTTAGGATGGTGGGAGAAAAGTGAGGAGGGATGAAGGCTAGGATTGGGATGGCATAACACAAGCTGCTTGCACATCAACACGCACTAGCATGAAAAGTTGAATATGATGGCATGGCTGGTGTGCTAACCAGCCAATGAGGATGTCGGAACTTTCTTGACGGTTCATCTTGAAACTAGCAGAGTAAAAACGTTGTCGGGCAGCGTCCGCCGATCTTCTCCAGCATCGCGTGCAAACGACCCGACGACTTCAGTCTTCAACCATAAATTCTTTCCCACCTCGTTTTTCTTCATTACCTCATCAAGAGGATTTCTGTCCAAGGAAAAAAGAGATGTTAGGCTCAAAGAGCATGAATGAAGGAACCTTGTGGGATGGGTTGTAGGTCTTGATGGCTTAGATGTGTCCGATAGGGTAGCTGGTGGGGTTGGTGTCTGAGATGCATCGGAGACAGGCAAAAGAAGGAAGGGAAGGTCGCATTAGCCGCGCCTATCCCCACGCAGAACGTATCGCATGCCCTGTCCTCTGAAAGCATGACCCAGTACGCTTCGCTTATCTTGTCCACACAGTGAGAGGGATGTACCTTCAAAGCCGAAAATGTGCAGAATAGACGAGACTGGCGGTGACAAGTCCTGTTCTTGTTTGATGGAAACAAGCGATTGCAAATGGAACCCTGTGAAAAACTGCTTCAAAAAAGAGAGGCTTGAAAATGGACATGAAAAATACTTGAAGTTCTTCTCTTTCTGAGGCGTCCAGACCAAAATGATGGGTAGCAAAGCTGAATAAAACTTTGGTGCCAGAAGTTGTGTTTCCAGCACTTTTTCCTGAAAAAACCATCGACTTAATTTTATTGGCGAAAAACCAAAACGATGCATTTATTAGAAAATCAATGATGAATGTAAAAAAAGCAGGGCTTACATTGTCTTGTGCTTGTACACATTCTCGTGCAGGTTCACTTGTGTCCCAAAATATCATCTAGGCTCTCGCCTAACATCGCCTAAAATCGATCCTTTCTTTCATTGCATAAGAAAAATCTCAATTTCAGTATTCGTAGCCAACATTCAAGAAAAAACTTTCTAACGGAGGGTGAGCGTGATTTGTAGCTGTCGTAGATCACGTCAAACTGGATCCATATTCCTTTAGATGAGGAATAGAGAGGGAAGGGGAGGTCGCAATAGCCGCGCCTACCCCTTTTGCCAGGACTAACTCAACAGCACAGGCTCAAACAAGAGCAGCCTACCCATCTCCCCTACCCACCCTATGCAAGCATCACACGCCCACATTCTCTTATCTCACTCACCTAGTTTCAAGCTCAATTCTTTCTAAAAACGCTTATTATTTCTGGAGCACCAATAGCCTGAGGCTATCAGCGAAATACGTTTATCCTATAGAGACAACAATTTGAAACAGCGGCTTCGTACCATAGCTTGAAAAGATCGTCTGCTATAAGTCTTTTGAAGACATGTGCAAAAGTTCCCACGAAGTAGACTCATCGTACATATACTTAACGTTGAAATTTGAAGCAGCGGGTTCATACCATAGCTTGAAAAGATCGTCTGCTATAAGTCTTTTGAAGACATGTGCAAAAGTTCCCACGAGGTAGACTCGTTGTACATATGCTTAACGTTGGAATTTGAATAGGCGGCTTCGTACCATAGCTTATGCTCTGTGTTTAGTTAGTAGCGGGGTGAGGAGTCAGGGATCAATCTCACCCCTCTACTACTACACCAAAAAAAAAAAAAAAAAAAACAAAATTAAACAAATTAAACAAACCATATTCTTATTATTTTTTATTAAAAAAAACATATAAAAAAAAAAAATTAAAAATAAAATAACAAAAAAAAAAAAAACCAAAAAAACAAAAACCAAAAAAAAAAAAAATAAAAAAAAAAAAAAAAATTAATGAAAAAAAATAATAAAAAAAAAAAAAAAAAAAAAAAATAAAAAATAAAAAAAAAAAAAAAATAACCCCCCCACACCCCCCACCCCCAACCCAAAAAAAAAAAAAAAAAAAAACCAAAAAAAACAACCAAAAAAGCAAACAAAAAAAAAAAAATAAAAAAAAAAAACAAAAAAAAACAAACAAAACAAAAAACAAACAAAAAGATAAAAAAAAAAAAAATTAATAAAAAACAAACAACCAAAACCAAAAACAAAAAAAAAAACACAAAACCCCCACCCACACAACCCACCCCCCCCCCCACCCCCCCCCCCCCAGCCACCCCCCCCCCCCCCGTGTGGCTGTAATTTGGCCACTGGGTGGGAGGATCCTCAAAAGAGTCGTTAGACCAAAAAAGAGGCTAATGCATGAAAAAAGCTGAGCACCCGTGTAGCGGGATCCATGCAGCCCAAAGAAAACAGTCATTTGCTCTGTCTTAGAATACTTTCCTTTCATATTATTTACTAAAAACTTTAAGAAAAAATTTTCGAATATTTTTTGGGCCAAAAAACGGAATTTTTTTTAAAAAATTTAGATTAATTTAGATGTTTATGGATGAATTTTGGGGCATACATTTCAAAAATCGGGATCTCACATGCGTAAAAAAAACCTCCAAAAATAGCCAAAAATGAAAATAGGGCAAAAACCTCCAAAAATAGCAAAACATGGCAATTTTAGTCAGTTTTCGGGCTGCGCGGAACACATCGGATCGATTTTGCTACTTTTTTCTGGCTAAATATTTTGCTCTTAGCTATATGCAGCTGCTGTTAATGGGAGAAGACGTCCCAATTTTTGGTGAATTTTTTTGGCCTTTTCCCTATGCTACAACGTGTAGAACTTTGTGAATTTTTTTCTGAAAATTTTTCATCAAAAGTGAAAAAACAGCTTAAGGGCGCAAGCTTATACTGATGGTCCCTAACCCCATAAAAAAATTGGAACAATCTGAGGGGGGTCGCATTCTCTTGATTCTCCCTTTAATGCAGCAAATCTAATTATTTTCGAGTCCAACTGTTCCCCTCAAAAAAAGTTATCCAAATATCCCCAAATGAAAACTTATCCAATTATTCCTAAACGAAAACATATCTTATTACCCCCCCTTCCGAATGAAATATTATCCAACTATAAGAAAAGTAGGGCGGTGGATGCAGGATGCTTTTAAAGGAATATTTAGGCTCACCCAATCCTCCCATGTTTCAGTGGATATTCAAGTAAGCAAAGTAGGGTGGTGGATACCGGATGCTTTTACAGACCTATTTAGTGTCACCCAATCCTCCCATGTTTCAGTGGATATTCAAGTAATCAAAGTAGGGTGGTGGATGCATGATGCTTTTACAGGCATATTTAGGCTCACCCAATCCTCCCATGTTTCAGTGGATATTCAGGTAATCAAAGTATGGCGGTGGATGCAGGATGCTTTTACAGGCATATTTAGGCTCACCCAATTCTCCCATGTTTCAGTGGATATTCAAGTAAGCAAAGTAGGCTGGTGGATGGTGGATGCTTTTACAGGCCTATTTAGGGTCACCCAATCCACCCATGCTTCAGTGGATATTCAAGTAAGCAAAGTAGGGCGGTGGATGCAGGATGCTTTTACAGGCCTATTTAGGGTCACCCAATCCTCCCATGTTTCAGTGGATATTCAAGTAATCAAAGTAGGGCGGTGGATGCAGGATGCTTTTACAGGCATATTTAGGCTCACCCAATCCTCCCATGTTTCAGTGGATATTCAGGTAATCAAAGTATGGCGGTGGATGCAGGATGCTTTTACAGGCATATTTAGGCTCACCCAATTCTCCCATGTTTCAGTGGATATTCAAGTAAGCAAAGTAGGGCGGTGGATGGTGGATGCTTTTACAGGCCTATTTAGGGTCACCCAATCCACCCATGTTTCAGTGGATATTCAAGTAAGCAAAGTAGGGCGGTGGATGCAGGATGCTTTTACAGGCCTATTTAGGGTCACCCAATCCTCCCATGTTTCAGTGGATATTCAAGTAATCAAAGTAGGGCGGTGGATGCAGGATGCTTTTACAGGCATATTTAGGCTCACCCAATCCTCCCATGTTTCAGTGGATATTCAGGTAATCAAAGTATGGCGGTGGATGCAGGATGCTTTTACAGGCATATTTAGGCTCACCCAATTCTCCCATGTTTCAGTGGATATTCAAGTAAGCAAAGTAGGGCGGTGGATGGTGGATGCTTTTACAGGCCTATTTAGGGTCACCCAATCCACCCATGTTTCAGTGGATATTCAAGTAAGCAAAGTAGGGCGGTGGATACCGGATGCTTTTACAGGCCTATTTAGTGTCACCCAATCCTCCCATGTTTCAGTGGATATTCAAGTAATCAAAGTAGGGTGGTGGATGCATGATGCTTTTACAGGCATATTTAGGCTCACCCAATCCTCCCATGTTTCAGTGGATATTCAGGTAATCAAAGTATGGCGGTGGATGCAGGATGCTTTTACAGGCATATTTAGGCTCACCCAATTCTCCCATGTTTCAGTGGATATTCAAGTAAGCAAAGTAGGGCGGTGGATGGTGGATGCTTTTACATGCCTATTTAGGGTCACCCAATTCACCCATGTTTCAGTGGATATTCAAGTAAGCAAAGTAGGGCGGTGGATGCAGGATGCTTTTACAGGCCTATTTAGGGTCACCCAATCCTCCCATGTTTCAGTGGATATTCAAGTAATCAAAGTAGGGCGGTGGATGCAGGATGCTTTTACAGGCATATTTAGGCTCACCCAATCCTCCCATGTTTCAGTGGATATTCATGTAAGTAAAGTAGGGTGGTGGATGCATGATGCTTTTACAGGCATATTTAGGCTCACCCAATCCTCCCATGTTTCAGTGGATATTCAAGTAATCAAAGTAGGGCGGTGGATGCAGGATGCTTTTACAGGCATATTTAGGCTCACCCAATTCTTCCATGTTTCAGTGGATATTCAAGTAAGCAAAGTAGGGCGGTGGATGGTGGATGCTTTTACAGGCCTATTTATGGTCACCCAATCCTCCCATGTTTTAGTGGATATTCATGTAAGTAAAGTAGGGTGGTGGATGCATGATGCTTTTACAGGCATATTTAGGCTCACCCAATCCTCCCATGTTTCAGTGGATATTCAAGTAATCAAAGTAGGGCGGTGGATGCAGGATGCTTTTACAGGCATATTTAGGCTCACCCAATCCTCCCATGTTTCAGTGGATATTCATGTAAGTAAAGTAGGGTGGTGGATGCATGATGCTTTTACAGGCATATTTAGGCTCACCCAATCCTCCCATGTTTCAGTGGATATTCAAGTAATCAAAGTAGGGCGGTGGATGCAGGATGCTTTTACAGGCATATTTAGGCTCACCCAATCCTCCCATGTTTCAGTGGATATTCAAGTAAGTAAAGTAGGGCGGTGGATGCATGATGCTTTTACAGGCATATTTAGGCTCACCCAATCCTCCCATGTTTCAGTGGATATTCAAGTAATCAAAGTAGGGCGGTGGATGCAGGATGCATTTACAGGCATATTTAGGCTCACCCAATTCTTCCATGTTTCAGTGGATATTCAAGTAAGCAAAGTAGGGCGGTGGATGGTGGATGCTTTTACAGGCCTATTTATGGTCACCCAATCCTCCCATGTTTTAGTGGATATTTATGTAAGCAAAGTAGGGTGGTGGATGCAGGATGCTTTTACAGGCATATTTGGGCTCACCCAATTCTCCCATGTTTCAGTGGATAACCAAGTAAGCAAAGTAGGGCAGTGGATGCAGGATGCTTTACAGGCCTATTAAGGCTCACCCAATTCTCCCATGTTTCAGTGGATATTCATGTCAATTTAAAAACTATAAAAGCCTAGCTAAACTTTAGTACATTTATCCCCATAAGATATTTGAGTGCAATTTTTGTAGCTGGTTCCATTTAGTCGCCGTAGGCGACGGCAAAGCTCAACCTAGTCTTATATAATATGGGTGATGCCATTTTGGGAGGGGTCTCTGGGCTACCTGGATTCTTTACTTATCCTGACATTCGATAGCTCTCTGTATCAATCTTGAGGAGTTATTTAATATTTTTTGGGGCGCGCTGTGTATGGGTAATGTTGAGAATATGAAATAATCTAAAACGTGCGCATTTTTGGCATTTTTGGACATTTTTTGACTTTGAATCTTCATAGCTCCTCCATTTTTTAACTTTTTCTGTCGGACTTTTTTTTAAATTAAAGCTACAACAGTTCTGCTCAAAATCCATTGTTTAGTTTTTAAAGGTTTAAGTAAAATATTTAAAATAAAATAGATTGAGTCATGCCAACTTTTCAACTTATTGCCCACCCAGGAGTCTGATGTATTTGGGATGAAACAATTAATTATTCAAGGCAAAGCTAATTCAGCATGGTTTCATGCGATATTATGTGTGTTGACCAGTTGACCTATGCATGCATCTTCATTTGAGTTCTTAGACCTTAAAGCTTAGGCTGTGAGTGGCTTTTATGAAATCGCTTGCGTAACTTTAGCTTAAGGTGGCTGCGCGAAGCGCGGCCACTGACCAATATTACTAGTATCTTATATAATATGCGTGATGCCATTTTGGGAGGGGTCTTGGGGCTACCTGGATTCTTCTTGTACCATGGCATATGATAGCTCTATGTATCGATCTTGAGAAGTTATTTAATAATTGTTGGGGCGCGCTGTGTATGAGTAATGCTGAAAATATGAAATAATCGAAAACGTGTGCATTTTTGGCATTTTTGGTCCTTTTTTGACTTTGAAACTTCATAAATCCACCATTTTTTAACTTTTTCTGTCGGACTTTTTTTTAAATTAAAGCTACAAGAGTTTTGCATTAAATCCATTGGTTAGTTTTAAAAGTTTTGAGTCAAAAGTTTGAAAAAAAAACGGATTGACTGATGCCAATTTTTTGATTTCTGGCCTACCCAGGAGTCTGATGTATATTGGATGAATCAAGTAATTCTTCATGGAAAGGTCGAATAAGCATTAGCACTGGCTATGCGAATGATGCCTTGACCTAAAGAATTCTCATCCATCTTTTGAGTTCTTTAAGCCTGTCGTACTGTGTATTGGCTGAGAGGACATGTTGCAGTGTTTACGTGGCTATGATATGTTTTATTTAAGGAAGATTTGAAGGGGCATACTGGTCACATAACTTAACTATAGGTGGCCGCGCGTAGCGCGGCCACTGACCTATATTACTAGTATATATATATGTGTGTGTCCCAGGCCCGTCCTCCGCGGTTTTTCAACGAAATTGGCTGGTTTTTTGCATGAAGGTCCGCCTAGGTGGTGCCTCGGGACCATTTTTGGTGCTTGGCGTAATTTTTGACCGCGGAGCGGCCTGAAGGGCCGCTCCGCAGTCTATAGAGGTTACTAAACTTTTGTCCTCATGGGTATATATATATATATATATATTTATATATATATATATATATATATATATGTATCTGGAAATGCTGGGAACGGGCGAATTCTCAACGGATTTGGACACACTTTTTTTTTCCTGAAAGGTAATGCTATTTTAGGAAGATCTGGAGGGGTAGACCCGGTTTTCGAGCATTTGAAACATTACTTTTTTGGGTAGAAAGGCATGAAAACTGCAATATAGCGTTTTTGCGCTGTAGCACCTGTAATCTTGAGAATTGCACAGGCAACTTGAGTTTTTTTGTTCACAAGTCGTATATAACGATTCCAAATCTGTGCTTACTTTTGAAAATGGTTGAGAAACCACAGACTTTCCCTCTTGAGTGACAAACTTTCGCACATGACAGTAGCATCAATAATTAGTAGCAGCTGAACGGCTGATAATTGAACAGAACACTTGAGTTTTTTTGTTCACAAGTCGTATATAACGATTCCAAATCTGTGCTTACTTTTGAAAATGGTTGAGAAACCACAGAGTTTCCCTCTTGAGTGACAAACTTTCATGCATGACAATAGCATCAATAATTAGTAGCAGCAGAACGGCTGATAATTGAACAGAACACTTGAGTTTTTTGTTCACAAGTCGTATATAACGATTCCAAATCTGTGCTTACTTTTGAAAATGGTTGAGAAACCACAGACTTGTCTTCTTGAGTGACTAATTTTCATGCATGGCAATGGCATCAATAATCAGTAACAGCTGAACGGCTAAGAATTGAACAGAGGACTTGAGTTTTTTTGTTCACAAGTCATATATAACGACTCCAAATCTGTGCTTACTTTCGAAAATGGTTGAGAAACCACAGAACTAAGCGCTCCGCGGTCACCTATTGCGCTTTGCGCCATATACTTGTTTGAATTTCGCCCAAAACTCAATTTTTTGATGTTTCAGAGCACGAAAATTCATAAATCACTGGTTTTTCAACGAAATTGGCTGCTTTTTTGCATGAAAGTCCGCCTGGGTGGTATCTCCACGCCATTATTTGGGCTTGACGTAATTTTTCGATTTTTGCCCAAAACTCAATTTTTTGATGTTTCAAAGTACGAAAATTCATAAATCACTGGTTTTTCAACGAAATTGGCTGATTTTTGGCATGAAAGTCCGCCTGGGTGGTATCTCCATGCCATTATTTGGGCTTGACGTAATTTTTGACTGCGGAGCGGCCTGAAGGGCCGCTCCGCGGTCTATAGAGGTTACTGAATTTTTGTCATCATATATATTGGGCTGGCGCGAGGGAGCAACGCGACCGTCAGCGCCCAGCCCCTCTTTTCGACCCAGGTGTACGTTTTCGGGGTTATTGCTAGATCTTAAAATTGATAAGGATTTTGTGCGTCACACAAACGTCCAATCGTTCTGATTCTTTTTGCATTGGAAAGAGCATCATCGAATTGACAAAAACTCGCGAGAAATTGCCCAAAAGTTGCAGGATACAAGAGAAATTCACTCAAAACCATTTGTCCGAACTCCTTCTTCTTCTCCTTCTTCTTCTTCTTCTTCTCCTTCTCCGCATCTATTCAATGGACGATAGTAGGTATTCATTTCTCCCCTCCCCCCCGCCCTATCCGGCTCCCTTGGCCTCATATATTTCTTTAATCATAGCTCTTTAATCATACCAAGGAAACATATGCACCAGTGGTGTAGTGGTCTAAGCGATTGAATGGCTAAATGAAACTGGCAGGTTCGAACCCAGCTCAGTCATTCTTTTTGAATTTTTTTTTATTTAAAGCTGAGAAAATAAATGGTAAAATCGGCAGGCCAAAAATCGCCCTAGGCATGAACCAAGAAAATTTCTCAAAGATTTTTTAGTTTGCCAATAATTTTTATTTTTGAAACTTTTGATTTCGTTATATTTTTTTATTTTATATTTGTGATTTATTTATCTAATAAAATTTATTTATTGATCTATAAAATTTGTATTAATACATTTTATACTATATTAAAAGTGGAAGAAATATCTGGTACCATCGGCAGGCCAAATGTAGTTCTCTTTTCTCCAAAAGTTGCAATTGCCTCGAGTAAAAAGTCAAGGAAATACAATTTCTACTACTGGAATCTGCTGCGTCATCTGCATTTTGGTTTTGGCGCGCATGGAAAGAGACACTGAACTGCGCGCCAAAAACAAAATGTAACTGTCCAAGCAGCAGATTCCAGTAGTAGAAATTGTATTTCCTTGACTTTTTACTCGAGGCAATTGCAACTTTTGGAGAAAAGAGAACTACATTTGGCCTGCCGATGGTACCAGATTATATATATAACTGGTACCATCGGCAAGCCAAATGTTGGTCTCTTTTCGCCAAATTTTGTAATTGCCTCGAGCAAAAAGTCAAGAAAATACATCTACTACTTGTGGAATCTGCTGCTAGGACAGTTGCATTTTGTTTTTGGCGCGCAGTTTAGTGTCTCTTTCCCTGCGCGCCCAAAAACAAAATGCAGATGACGCAGCAGATTCCACAAGTAGTAGATGTATTTCCTTGACTTTTTGCTCAAGGCAATTACAAAATTTGGCGAAAAGAGACCAACATTTGGCTTGCCGATGGTACCAGTTATTTCTTCCACTTTTAATATAGTATTATAAAATGTATAAATAAAAATTTATTTTTTAATAATATATGGAAAATAAATAAATAAAAATAAACTCATTAAAAAATTATAACAAACATAAAAGAATCAAAAATATATTAAGATATTAATGGATAAAAAATAAAAATAATTAAAAAAACATAATTATTTAAAAAATATAACAAAAAGAAAAGATTCAAAAATCAAAAATACAATTCAAATTTATTGGCAAACTAACATATTTTTGTGAAATTTTCATGATTTATGCTTAGGGCAATCGATTTTTAGGAGAAAAGAGCTCTAATTTTGACCTGCCAATGGTACCAGTTGTTTTTGACCGCGGGGCGGCCCGAAGGGCCGCTCCGCGGTCTATAGAGGTTACTAAACTTTTGTCCTGATATATGTGTATATATATATCTGGAAATGCTGGGAACGGGCGAATTCTCAACGGATCTTGACAAACTTTTTTTTTCCTGAAAGGTAATAATATTTTAGGAAGATCCGGCAAAGGGGAACCGGATTTTGAGCACTTGAAACATTACTTTTGTGGGTAGGAAGGCTTGAAAATTGCAATATACAGTGTGTGCGCTGTAGCAACTGTAATCTTGAGAATTGCACAGAAGACTTGAGTTTTTTTGTTCACAAGTCATATATAGCGATTCCAAATCTGTGCTTACTTTCGAAAATGGTTGAGAAACCACAGACATTTCATCTTGAGTGACAAACTTTCACACATAACAATAGCATCAATAATCTGTAGCAGGTGAACGGCTGAGAATTGAACAGAAGACTTGAGTTTTTTTGTTCACAAGTCGTATATAACGATTCCAAATATATGCTTACTTTTGAAAATGGTTGGGAAACCACATACTTTTCATCTTGAGTGACAAATGTTCACGCATGACAATAGCATGAATAATCAGTAGCACCTGAACGGCTGAGAATTGCACAGAAGACTTTGGTTTTTTGATTGACAAGTCATATATAGCGATTCCAAATCTGTGTTTACTTCTGAAAATGATTAAGAAACCACAGACTTTTTCTTTTGAGAGACAATGTGCACCTTCACAATGAAAATTTTCCTTTATTTTCAGGTGTTGCTACATGTGAAGTTAGAAGCGCTCCGCGGTCACCTATTGCGCTTTGCGTCATATACTTGTTTCAACTTAAAGTTTCCAAAATAAAAATGATTGCCTAAGAAGGATTCGAACCTCCCAGTTTCAACCAGCTGTTTAATTGCTTAGACCACTACACCACGGATGAATATGCACAGCTGCTTAACTGAAGACTTATGAATAAAAGTCAATACATGAGGTCCAAGGACCCGGGGGGGGTGAGTGGGGGAAGAAATGAATACCTACTATCGTCCATTGAATAGATGCGGAGAAGAAGAAGAAGAAGGAGGAGGAGGAGTAGGAGTTCGGACAAATGGTTTTTTACAAAATTTACTACAATTCTGCAACTTTTCAGCGATTTCTCGCGAGTTTTGGTCAATTTGATGATGCTTTTTCTAATGCAAAAAGAATTAGAAAGATTGAAGCTCCCTGTGACGAGCTAGAGCCTTATCAAAATTGAGATCTAGCAATAACCCCAAAAACGTACACCTGGGTCGAAAAGAGGGGCTGGGCGCTGACACTCTGCTAGCGCTCCATTCGTGCCAGCCCAATATGTCCAGATCTGGAAATGCTGGGAACGGGCGAATTCTCAACGGATCTTGACAAACTTTTTTTTTCCTGAAAGGTAATGCTATTTTAGGAAGATCTGGAGGGGTAGACCCGGAATTTGAGCATTTGAAACATTACTTTTTTGGGTAGAAAGGTTGAAAAATGGGGTATGCTGTAAAAGGCTTAATTCTCAACGGATTTTGACAAACTTTTTTTTTCCTGAAAGGTAATAATATTTTAGGAAGATATGGAGGGGTGGAACTGGTCCCGGAGCATTTGAAACATTACTTTTTTGGGTAGAAATTTTGAAAAATGGGGTATGTTGAGAAATGGCGAATTCTCAATGGATTTGGACAAACTTTTTTTGCTTAAAGGTAATAAAATTTTAAGAATATCTGGAGGGGTGGAACTGGTCCCAAAGCATTTAAAACATTACTTTTCTGGGTAGAAAGTTGGAAAATTGCAATATGCGGTTTTTGCACTGTAGTACCTGAAGTCTTGAGAATTGCACAGAAGAGTTGATTTTTTTTGTTCACTAGTCTTATATGTCGATTCTAAATCTGTGCTTACTTTTAAAATTGGTTGAGAAACCACAGACTTGATTTTTGATTTACAAAGTATCATATAAAAAAGGATGTGCTCCGCGGTCACCTATTGCGCTTTGCGCCATATGCTTGTTGGATTTTTGCCCAAAACTCAATTTTTTGATGTTTCAAAGTACGAAAATTCATAAATCACTGGTTTTTCAACGAAATTTCCTGATTTTTTGCATGAAAGTGCGCCTAGGTGGTATCTCCAGGCCATTTTTGGGCTTGACGTAATTTTTTGATTTTTGCCCAAAACTCAATTTTTTGATGTTTCAATGTACGAAAATTCATAAATGACTGGTCATAAATCACAAGTAAAATTTGGAAGAAATGAAGGCTGACTCCCACAATCCCCCCCCCATGGCGTTTGCCCCCCCCCAAGGGGGGGGTCCCCCCCCCCCCCCCCAACGCATCTGCCGGCCCCCCAACGCATCTGCCCCTCCCCCATGGTTGAACCCCCCCCCCCCAAATCTAAGATGCTCCTAACCATGTGCAAGGTGCTCAATCAGTGCTCAAATCGGCAAATCGGCATTTGGGGGTGGGACAATTTGAAAAGTTTTCGTTTGGGGGGGGGGGACAATTGGAAAAGTTTTTGTTTGGGGGGGGGGGACAATTGGAAAAGAAAACAAGTACTTTTTGAGCTTATCACCTTTGCGGGTCATTTGCGGGTCTCTAAGCAACTATACTTGGTACTGCCACAGTATACACGGGTTTTGACTAAGCCTAAGAGGGGAAACAGAATCAGTATCCAAGCTGTATTCAAGATAAGTAGAAAAAATGCTAGGGGGGGACTCGACGATGGGGGGGGGGATTTGTACAAGGGGGGGGGCACGTCAGTGGTGGGGGGGCAAACGCTTGGGGGGGGGGCAACCCCGTTGGGGGGGGGGATTCTGGGAGTGAGCCGAAATGAATTTGCAATTGGTAATACGGCTGTCTCCTAGAACCCCCCCCCCCCAAGACTTACACCCCCCCCCCCAAGGGGTTACACCCCCCCCCCCAAGAATTACACCCCCCCCAAGAATTACACCCCCCCAAGGCATATATATTGAAAATTTTTTTATTGCCTTAACATACTTCTCTTTACATATCTCGAATTTTAAACTCACGGAATTTTTATATAAACAACTATATACCTACTTTTTACTAGTTAGTCTGCCTATTACCAGGAGTAGTACTAGGATACTGTTTACGGCAACCCCTTAGGCTTAGTCAAAATGCGCGTATACTGTGGCAGTACCACCCATAGTTGCTTAGGAGCCATGGTCCATACTGTGGCAGTACCTACTAGTTGCTTAGGAGTAAAAAGTAGGTATTTAATCATCTACATGAAAATTCCGTGAGTTTAAAATTCGAGATATGTAAAGAGAAGTATGTTAAGGCAATAAAAAAAAATTTCAATATATAGGCATTGGGGGGGGTGTATATCTTGGGGGGGGGGGGTGTATATCTTGGGGGGGGGGGGTGTAAGTTTGGGGGGGGGGTGTAAGTCTTGGGGGGGGGTTCGAGGAGTCAGCCGGTAATACTCGTTCGTGTAGCTTAAGTGTTTGGCTTGGAAATGAGGCCGCGCATCTTGGCACCAGCCAAGAACACCTTGTTAGCCAGATTGAATTGGAGATTGAAAACTACACAATTTTATTTCTAGTCATTTTATCATCATTTTCTCCACTGCTTTGTAAATTTTGTCTTTACTCTCGTTTAGTCGGCATCATATGTCACCCACCCCCCCCCCCCCCCGGAGCAACCAACCAACTTTTTGTCTGGGACCCCCCCCCCCCCCCCCCCGGGCCCAACCAACCAACCAACATTTTCAGGACCTACTTGACCAACCAACCAACTTGGCTGGGAGGTACCCCCCCCCACGGGGCCCCCGGTCCTTCCAACCAACCAATTTTTGTAAAATTTTATAAGAGAGGGGCATTACAAGGCGGCATTCTCAGAATATGCGGCTTAATTGGGCCTGATTTTAGCTTCCTTGTGTAAAGAATCCAAATTGAACTGTCCAAAAGGAAGAGCGAACCGCGAAGGCTGAAGACGCAGGACATCGGGAGGCCGTAGCAGTGGCAGTGCAAGCAGTCCACTGAGCGGGGTCTGCTCCCGTAGTCGTCCACGTAGAAAAGGGAAGCCGTTGATGAGTCTCTTTGCTCCTTATCTTTCGCCGTTGCTTTTCTAATTTACATGATCATAAAGATCAGTAAATAATGCGACGTTGAAAGACGGCATTTTGACTCTGAGGTTCGGCCCATCTTTTCTTCAGCGATGCTCGATCGTTTATAAATCCGCCAAGATTTATAAACAGGCTGGCCGGCGATTGCAGCAGGTAGCAGGGAGTTTTGGACTGGTCAGAGACGGTTCCAAAACTCTAGCAGCGTAGACGTTGCTTGCTGGATAGCTGGTCTGGTTGGCCGGCTCGGTTGCAGCAGAGGCCAGGAGTTGAAAACTGATCGGAGCCAATTTTCAACTTTGGCAGCGAAAATACGCGGTCGCTCTTGGCTGCAGACAATTTCAAGATCCGTCCAAGGATAATGAAATTGCGATCGACGATGCTTGTAGAGCCAGCATGAAAACAACTTTGCAGTAAGTTTTCGATGCCCAAGCAGAGTTGAGTCTGTGCCGACGTTGACTGTGGCTGGCAGCGAAGCTCTTTGATAATTGACAACGGCCAATTTCAAAGGCTGGCATCGAAGGCGGATCGATGCTAGTAGCTGGCAGCTGGAGAGAAATTCAAAATCCTTTTCAGGATGATGAAATTCTGGAGACGACGCTGATGACGTCAGCAATGAAAAGAAACTTTTCAGTTAATTTTCAATGCTCTGAAGCGAAGTCGATTGTTGTCTTGATCGTCGGCGGTCAATGATTTCATAAAATCCGCAAGGATAAAATGAAATCATCGAAGGTAGATGCTATTTTGAAGAGAACTTTTCAGTTCGCTTCAAGACCCTTCGTGGCAGCGGATTACGGTAGCAAGTGTGCCGTGTGACGTGTCAGAGTTTCCTGTTTACGCCGAAGATGGCGTGATGGATGATGGCTGGAAACTCGGCGTCGGGGGTTTCCTGTTTACCGCCAAAAGATGGCGTGATGTCTGGAAACTCGGCGCTGCGATGTTGCTGGTGAAGATCGGATATTGAAAAAGAGACTTGGAAGTCAATTTTCAATTCCATGCAGCGTAGTCGCAGTTGCTGTCGCATAGAAGTTCACTGGGCCGGCTCTGGCTGAGTGAAGTTCTGGGGCTGCAGGGTGTCCTGTCGGGCAGCGAAGCGAAGTGCAGCTTTGCAGGCTGGGCTCGATTCGCTGTCCTGGCTCTGTAGATCGGTGACTGGGGCTTTGGACTCGATCGCTGGCGGTGGAAGGCGGCGATGTCCAAAGGCCGGAGGTTGTGGCGGAAGCGGATGTTGGTCCGGAAGTGGCGGAAGTTGGCGGAAGTGGTGCTGGGCGTTGTAGTAGCATTGTAGAGGTGGTCGGTCGAAGTACAGATAAGCTAACGAGCTCTCTGCTTTACCAAACGCTGTGGTGTAACAGCAGGAACATAGCGAGATTCTCTTTCGTAAGTCACCGGAAGAGGCCCGGAAGAGCCGGGAAGGAGAGCGGAACAGGTTAGGGCATCTTGGGGAAAATAGACAGACTGATCCCGGCCTCCCTTCCGCCCGCCTCGTCAACATGGGACGGACGAAACAGGTTTGGGAAACATCACAAATTTAGGTTTTTGGCCATAAACTGAGAAATAACAAATCTTTCGGAAATTCCTTTTGCCAGCTTCAAGATAGCACCTTGACGGACGTACCTGCCAAAAATCAGCCAATTTCGTAGAAAAACCAGTGATTTATGAATTTTCGTACTTTGAAACATCAAAAAATTGAGTTTTGGGCAAAAATCGAAAAAATACGTCAAGCCCAAAATATGACCTGGAGATATCACCCAGGCGGACTTTCATGCAAAAAATCAGCCAATTTCGTTGAAAAACCAGTGATTTATGAATTTTCGTACTTTGAAACATCAAAAAATTGAGTTTTGGGCGAAAATCGAAAAATTACGTCAAGCGCAAAAAATGGCCTGGAGATACCACCCAGGCGGACCTTCATGCAAAAAATCAGCCAATTTGGTTGAAAAACCGCGGAGGCCGGGCCCCGGAATGACACATATATATATATATATATATATATGCGGAAAGACGGACACAAAAATGAGGTAACTGGTTAAGCTGGCCTTGGCCGCCCGCCGCTTCGGGCAGGGCGCCAGAGCTCCTCCGGCCTCCGGGCACGGGTGCTACGGCCCCTACGCTTCGCCTAGCATGCTTCGCATGCTAGGCTACACTCCGGGGCCTCCGCACCCATGCCCTACGGCCTCCGGAGCTCTGACTGCCCTGCCCTCCGCGGCAGGTGGCCTTCGGCCGCGCAAAAATCATAAATCGCTGGGTTTTCAATGAAATCAGCTCATTTTTGGCAGGTACATCCGTCAAAGTAATATCTTGAAGCTGGCAAAAGGAAATTTCGAAATATTTTTTATTTATTGATTTATTGTCAAGAACCCAAAATATTGATGTTTCAAAAATTTGAACATGCATAAGTCCATGGTTTTTCGATGAAACTAGCTGATTTTTGGTATGTACATCCGAGAAAATAATATCTTGAATCTGACAAAAGGAATTTTGGAAAATTTTACTATTTCTCGATTTATAGTCAAAAACCCAAAATCTTGATGTTTCAAAAATTGGAACATGCATAATTCATAGTTTTTCATTGAAATCTGATGAATTTTTGCATTTTCATCTAGATGGTGTCTTGAGGTGAGGCCGCGCATCTTGGCAACCGCCAAGAATACCTTGTTCACCTGGGTGCTGAGCTTCTTCAGCTGCTGGTTGTAGTCCTCCTTCAGCCGATTGGGTAGCTCCGGTTGCTGCTCCAGGTCCCCCAGCTGAGCCCCCTCTTGTTGCGTTGCTGAGCTCCTCTTCCAGGTCTCGGCTCTGTTCGTTCAGTGCCTGTATCTTCTCATCTCCTTCAGCCTCCGCATCTGGCTTCAGCCACTCAATCCCTGTTTGGGCAGCCTGAAGGTAGACGCCAGTTCAAAGTTTTGGCTTCTTTGGTGGACTGGGTGAAGTCCTCCTGGGCCAAGCGTTTGGTCCACTTGGCTTGCTCCGCATTCGCCACTGCCTCTACTCCAGAAGTTGGGCTGGAGGGTGAGTCTGGGTCGGCAGGTCTCCTCCTGTGTTGTGAGGGCGTTAGACTCGTTGCGGGCCTTGTCCACCTTTATGGCATTGAGGTGGTGCAGTTCTGGTGGGGTGTTTCCGGCGGCCTTCCGGTGCTTCTCCAATTCCACCTTTGCAGCACTCGTGGGGGCCAGATGTCAGCCCACTACCTCCCTTTTTTTTTGACTTGAATCTGTCAGTCAAAAAGAGTGGGCTAGTGGTCAGCCGATGGGGAATATTAGTGTGGGGCGGGCAGAGGGGGGCCGGAAGAGGAAGGGCACCATCACACTCCTCCCCTCTATTTCTCACTCTTCCTTGCTCCTGTCTGTCCTTTACTTATTATTCCTGTCCATTCTCAGATTGCCCACGATCCTTGTTCCTAAAGGCAGGTGGGTGCGTTGGCTGGTGGATGGACCTGAGGGTTTCCTGGACTCTTCCCCCACCATATCAGAGACTTTCCCTGCCTCTTAGTACTTCCGCCTCACCTGGGCTTCACCCGACCTGAGGGTTTCCTGGGCACTTCCGCCTCTCCTAGGCTTTGCCCGACCTGGGGGGTTTCCTGGACTCTTCCCCCACCATATCAGAGACTTTCCCTGCCTCTTAGTACTTCCGCCTCACCTGGGCTTCACCCGACCTGAGGGTTTCCTGGGCACTTCCGCCTCTCCTAGGCTTTGCCCGACCTGGGGGGTTTCCTGGACTCTTCCCCCACCATATCAGAGACTTTCCCTGCCTCTTAGTACTTCCGCCTCACCTGGGCTTCACCCGACCTGAGGGTTTCCTGGGCACTTCCGCCTCTCCTAGGCTTTGCCCGACCTGGGGGGTTTCCTGGACTCTTCCCCCACCATATCAGAGACTTTCCCTGCCTCTTAGTACTTCCGCCTCACCTGGGCTTCACCCGACCTGAGGGTTTCCTGGGCACTTCCGCCTCTCCTAGGCTTTGCCCGACCTGGGGGGTTTCCTGGACTCTTCCCCCACCATATCAGAGACTTTCCCTGCCTCTTAGTACTTCCGCCTCTCCTGGGCTTCACCCGACCTGAGGGTTTCCTGGGCACTTCCGCCTCTCCTAGGCTTTGCCCGACCTGGGGGGTTTCCTGGACTCTTCCCCCACCATATCAGAGACTTTCCCTGCCTCTTAGTACTTCCGCCTCACCTGGGCTTCACCCGACCTGAGGGTTTCCTGGGCACTTCCGCCTCTCCTAGGCTTTGCCCGACCTGGGGGGGTTTCCTGGACTCTTCCCCCACCATATCAGAGACTTTCCCTGCCTCTTAGTACTTCCGCCTCACCTGGGCTTCACCCGACCTGAGGGTTTCCTGGGCACTTCCGCCTCTCCTAGGCTTTGCCCGACCTGGGGGGTTTCCTGGACTCTTCCCCCACCATATCAGAGACTTTCCCTGCCTCTTAGTACTTCCGCCTCACCTGGGCTTCACCCGACCTGAGGGTTTCCTGGGCACTTCCGCCTCTCCTAGGCTTTGCCCGACCTGGGGGGTTTCCTGGACTCTTCCCCCACCATATCAGAGACTTTCCCTGCCTCTTAGTACTTCCGCCTCACCTGGGCTTCACCCGACCTGAGGGTTTCCTGGGCACTTCCGCCTCTCCTAGGCTTTGCCCGACCTGGGGGGTTTCCTGGACTCTTCCCCCACCATATCAGAGACTTTCCCTGCCTCTTAGTACTTCCGCCTCACCTGGGCTTCACCCGACCTGAGGGTTTCCTGGGCACTTCCGCCTCTCCTAGGCTTTGCCCGACCTGGGGGGTTTCCTGGACTCTTCCCCCACCATATCAGAGACTTTCCCTGCCTCTTAGTACTTCCGCCTCTCCTGGGCTTCACCCGACCTGAGGGTTTCCTGGGCACTTCCGCCTCTCCTAGGCTTTGCCCGACCTGGGGGGTTTCCTGGACTCTTCCCCCACCATATCAGAGACTTTCCCTGCCTCTTAGTACTTCCGCCTCACTTGGGCTTCACCCGACCTGAGGGTTTCCTGGGCACTTCCGCCTCTCCTAGGCTTTGCCCGACCTGGGGGGGGGGTTTTCCTGGACTCTTCCCCCACCATATCAGAGACTTTCCCTGCCTCTTAGTACTTCCGCCTCACCTGGGCTTCACCCGACCTGAGGGTTTCCTGGGCACTTCCGCCTCTCCTAGGCTTTGCCCGACCTGGGGGGTTTCCTGGACTCTTCCCCCACCATATCAGAGACTTTCCCTGCCTCTTAGTACTTCCGCCTCACCTGGGCTTCACCCGACCTGAGGGTTTCCTGGGCACTTCCGCCTCTCCTAGGCTTTGCCCAACCTGGGGGGTTTCCTGGACTCTTCCCCCACCATATCAGAGACTTTCCCTGCCTCTTAGTACTTCCGCCTCACCTGGGCTTCACCCGACCTGAGGGTTTCCTGGGCACTTCCGCCTCTCCTAGGCTTTGCCCGACCTGGGGGGTTTCCTGGACTCTTCCCCCACCATATCAGAGACTTTCCCTGCCTCTTAGTACTTCCGCCTCACCTGGGCTTCACCCGACCTGAGGGTTTCCTGGGCACTTCCGCCTCTCCTAGGCTTTGCCCGACCTGGGGGGTTTCCTGGACTCTTCCCCCACCATATCAGAGACTTTCCCTGCCTCTTAGTACTTCCGCCTCACCTGGGCTTCACCCGACCTGAGGGTTTCCTGGGCACTTCCGCCTCTCCTAGGCTTTGCCCGACCTGGGGGGTTTCCTGGACTCTTCCCCCACCATATCAGAGACTTTCCCTGCCTCTTAGTACTTCCGCCTCACCTGGGCTTCACCCGACCTGAGGGTTTCCTGGGCACTTCCGCCTCTCCTAGGCTTTGCCCGACCTGGGGGGTTTCCTGGACTCTTCCCCCACCATATCAGAGACTTTCCCTGCCTCTTAGTACTTCCGCCTCACCTGGGCTTCACCCGACCTGAGGGTTTCCTGGGCACTTCCGCCTCTCCTAGGCTTTGCCCGACCTGGGGGGTTTCCTGGACTCTTCCCCCACCATATCAGAGACTTTCCCTGCCTCTTAGTACTTCCGCCTCACCTGGGCTTCACCCGACCTGAGGGTTTCCTGGGCACTTCCGCCTCTCCTAGGCTTTGCCCGACCTGGGGGGTTTCCTGGACTCTTCCCCCACCATATCAGAGACTTTCCCTGCCTCTTAGTACTTCCGCCTCACCTGGGCTTCACCCGACCTGAGGGTTTCCTGGGCACTTCCGCCTCTCCTAGGCTTTGCCCAACCTGGGGGGTTTCCTGGACTCTTCCCCCACCATATCAGAGACTTTCCCTGCCTCTTAGTACTTCCGCCTCACCTGGGCTTCACCCGACCTGAGGGTTTCCTGGGCACTTCCGCCTCTCCTAGGCTTTGCCCGACCTGGGGGGTTTCCTGGACTCTTCCCCCACCATATCAGAGACTTTCCCTGCCTCTTAGTACTTCCGCCTCACCTGGGCTTCACCCGACCTGAGGGTTTCCTGGGCACTTCCGCCTCTCCTAGGCTTTGCCCGACCTGGGGGGTTTCCTGGACTCTTCCCCCACCATATCAGAGACTTTCCCTGCCTCTTAGTACTTCTGCCTCACCTGGGCTTCACCCGACCTGAGGGTTTCCTGGGCACTTCCGCCTCTCCTAGGCTTTGCCCGACCTGGGGGGTTTCCTGGACTCTTCCCCCACCATATCAGAGACTTTCCCTGCCTCTTAGTACTTCCGCCTCTCCTGGGCTTCACCCGACCTGAGGGTTTCCTGGGCACTTCCGCCTCTCCTAGGCTTTGCCCGACCTGGGGGGTTTCCTGGACTCTTCCCCCACCATATCAGAGACTTTCCCTGCCTCTTAGTACTTCCGCCTCACCTGGGCTTCACCCGACCTGAGGGTTTCCTGGGCACTTCCGCCTCTCCTAGGCTTTGCCCGACCTGGGGGGTTTCCTGGACTCTTCCCCCACCATATCAGAGACTTTCCCTGCCTCTTAGTACTTCCGCCTCACCTGGGCTTCACCCGACCTGAGGGTTTCCTGGGCACTTCCGCCTCTCCTAGGCTTTGCCCGACCTGGGGGGTTTCCTGGACTCTTCCCCCACCATATCAGAGACTTTCCCTGCCTCTTAGTACTTCCGCCTCACCTGGGCTTCACCCGACCTGAGGGTTTCCTGGGCACTTCCGCCTCTCCTAGGCTTTGCCCGACCTGGGGGGTTTCCTGGACTCTTCCCCCACCATATCAGAGACTTTCCCTGCCTCTTAGTACTTCCGCCTCACCTGGGCTTCACCCGACCTGAGGGTTTCCTGGGCACTTCCGCCTCTCCTAGGCTTTGCCCGACCTGGGGGGGTTTCCTGGACTCTTCCCCCACCATATCAGAGACTTTCCCTGCCTCTTAGTACTTCCGCCTCACCTGGGCTTCACCCGACCTGAGGGTTTCCTGGGCACTTCCGCCTCTCCTAGGCTTTGCCCGACCTGGGGGGTTTCCTGGACTCTTCCCCCACCATATCAGAGACTTTCCCTGCCTCTTAGTACTTCCGCCTCACCTGGGCTTCACCCGACCTGAGGGTTTCCTGGGCACTTCCGCCTCTCCTAGGCTTTGCCCGACCTGGGGGGTTTCCTGGACTCTTCCCCCACCATATCAGAGACTTTCCCTGCCTCTTAGTACTTCCGCCTCACCTGGGCTTCACCCGACCTGAGGGTTTCCTGGGCACTTCCGCCTCTCCTAGGCTTTGCCCGACCTGGGGGGTTTCCTGGACTCTTCCCCCACCATATCAGAGACTTTCCCTGCCTCTTAGTACTTCCGCCTCACCTGGGCTTCACCCGACCTGAGGGTTTCCTGGGCACTTCCGCCTCTCCTAGGCTTTGCCCGACCTGGGGGGTTTCCTGGACTCTTCCCCCACCATATCAGAGACTTTCCCTGCCTCTTAGTACTTCCGCCTCACCTGGGCTTCACCCGACCTGAGGGTTTCCTGGGCACTTCCGCCTCTCCTAGGCTTTGCCCGACCTGGGGGGTTTCCTGGACTCTTCCCCCACCATATCAGAGACTTTCCCTGCCTCTTAGTACTTCCGCCTCACCTGGGCTTCACCCGACCTGAGGGTTTCCTGGGCACTTCCACCTCTCCTAGGCTTTGCCCGACCTGGGGGGTTTCCTGGACTCTTCCCCCACCATATCAGAGACTTTCCCTGCCTCTTAGTACTTCCGCCTCACCTGGGCTTCACCCGACCTGAGGGTTTCCTGGGCACTTCCGCCTCTCCTAGGCTTTGCCCGACCTGGGGGGTTTCCTGGACTCTTCCCCCACCATATCAGAGACTTTCCCTGCCTCTTAGTACTTCCGCCTCACCTGGGCTTCACCCGACCTGAGGGTTTCCTGGGCACTTCCGCCTCTCCTAGGCTTTGCCCAACCTGGGGGGTTTCCTGGACTCTTCCCCCACCATATCAGAGACTTTCCCTGCCTCTTAGTACTTCCGCCTCACCTGGGCTTCACCCGACCTGAGGGTTTCCTGGGCACTTCCGCCTCTCCTAGGCTTTGCCCGACCTGGGGGGTTTCCTGGACTCTTCCCCCACCATATCAGAGACTTTCCCTGCCTCTTAGTACTTCCGCCTCACCTGGGCTTCACCCGACCTGAGGGTTTCCTGGGCACTTCCGCCTCTCCTAGGCTTTGCCCGACCTGGGGGGTTTCCTGGACTCTTCCCCCACCATATCAGAGACTTTCCCTGCCTCTTAGTACTTCCGCCTCACCTGGGCTTCACCCGACCTGAGGGTTTCCTGGGCACTTCCGCCTCTCCTAGGCTTTGCCCGACCTGGGGGGTTTCCTGGACTCTTCCCCCACCATATCAGAGACTTTCCCTGCCTCTTAGTACTTCCGCCTCACCTGGGCTTCACCCGACCTGAGGGTTTCCTGGGCACTTCCGCCTCTCCTAGGCTTTGCCCGACCTGGGGGGTTTCCTGGACTCTTCCCCCACCATATCAGAGACTTTCCCTGCCTCTTAGTACTTCCGCCTCACCTGGGCTTCACCCGACCTGAGGGTTTCCTGGGCACTTCCGCCTCTCCTAGGCTTTGCCCGACCTGGGGGGTTTCCTGGACTCTTCCCCCACCATATCAGAGACTTTCCCTGCCTCTTAGTACTTCCGCCTCACCTGGGCTTCACCCGACCTGAGGGTTTCCTGGGCACTTCCGCCTCTCCTAGGCTTTGCCCGACCTGGGGGGTGTCCTGGACTCATCCCCCCACCATATCAGAGACTTTCCCTGCCTCTTAGTACTTCCGCCTCACCTGGGCTTCACCCGACCTGAGGGTTTCCTGGGCACTTCCGCCTCTCCTAGGCTTTGCCCGACCTGGGGGGTTTCCTGGACTCTTCCCCCACCATATCAGAGACTTTCCCTGCCTCTTAGTACTTCCGCCTCACTTGGGCTTCACCCGACCTGAGGGTTTCCTGGGCACTTCCGCCTCTCCTAGGCTTTGCCCGACCTGGGGGGGGGGGTTTTCCTGGACTCTTCCCCCACCATATCAGAGACTTTCCCTGCCTCTTAGTACTTCCGCCTCACCTGGGCTTCACCCGACCTGAGGGTTTCCTGGGCACTTCCGCCTCTCCTAGGCTTTGCCCGACCTGGGGGGTTTCCTGGACTCTTCCCCCACCATATCAGAGACTTTCCCTGCCTCTTAGTACTTCCGCCTCACCTGGGCTTCACCCGACCTGAGGGTTTCCTGGGCACTTCCGCCTCTCCTAGGCTTTGCCCAACCTGGGGGGTTTCCTGGACTCTTCCCCCACCATATCAGAGACTTTCCCTGCCTCTTAGTACTTCCGCCTCACCTGGGCTTCACCCGACCTGAGGGTTTCCTGGGCACTTCCGCCTCTCCTAGGCTTTGCCCGACCTGGGGGGTTTCCTGGACTCTTCCCCCACCATATCAGAGACTTTCCCTGCCTCTTAGTACTTCCGCCTCACCTGGGCTTCACCCGACCTGAGGGTTTCCTGGGCACTTCCGCCTCTCCTAGGCTTTGCCCGACCTGGGGGGTTTCCTGGACTCTTCCCCCACCATATCAGAGACTTTCCCTGCCTCTTAGTACTTCCGCCTCACCTGGGCTTCACCCGACCTGAGGGTTTCCTGGGCACTTCCGCCTCTCCTAGGCTTTGCCCGACCTGGGGGGTTTCCTGGACTCTTCCCCCACCATATCAGAGACTTTCCCTGCCTCTTAGTACTTCCGCCTCACCTGGGCTTCACCCGACCTGAGGGTTTCCTGGGCACTTCCGCCTCTCCTAGGCTTTGCCCGACCTGGGGGGGTTTCCTGGACTCTTCCCCCACCATATCAGAGACTTTCCCTGCCTCTTAGTACTTCCGCCTCACCTGGGCTTCACCCGACCTGAGGGTTTCCTGGGCACTTCCGCCTCTCCTAGGCTTTGCCCGACCTGGGGGGTTTCCTGGACTCTTCCCCCACCATATCAGAGACTTTCCCTGCCTCTTAGTACTTCCGCCTCACCTGGGCTTCACCCGACCTGAGGGTTTCCTGGGCACTTCCGCCTCTCCTAGGCTTTGCCCAACCTGGGGGGTTTCCTGGACTCTTCCCCCACCATATCAGAGACTTTCCCTGCCTCTTAGTACTTCCGCCTCACCTGGGCTTCACCCGACCTGAGGGTTTCCTGGGCACTTCCGCCTCTCCTAGGCTTTGCCCGACCTGGGGGGTTTCCTGGACTCTTCCCCCACCATATCAGAGACTTTCCCTGCCTCTTAGTACTTCCGCCTCACCTGGGCTTCACCCGACCTGAGGGTTTCCTGGGCACTTCCGCCTCTCCTAGGCTTTGCCCGACCTGGGGGGTTTCCTGGACTCTTCCCCCACCATATCAGAGACTTTCCCTGCCTCTTAGTACTTCCGCCTCACCTGGGCTTCACCCGACCTGAGGGTTTCCTGGGCACTTCCGCCTCTCCTAGGCTTTGCCCGATCTGTGGGTGTTCCTCGACTCTTCACCCACGATATCAGAGACTTTCCCTGCCTCTTAGTACTTCCGCCTCACCTGGGCTTCACCCGACCTGAGGGTTTCCTGGGCACTTCCGCCTCTCCTAGGCTTTGCCCGACCTGGGGGGTTTCCTGGACTCTTCCCCCACCATATCAGAGACTTTCCCTGCCTCTTAGTACTTCCGCCTCACCTGGGCTTCACCCGACCTGAGGGTTTCCTGGGCACTTCCGCCTCTCCTAGGCTTTGCCCGACCTGGGGGGTTTCCTGGACTCTTCCCCCACCATATCAGAGACTTTCCCTGCCTCTTAGTACTTCCGCCTCACCTGGGCTTCACCCGACCTGAGGGTTTCCTGGGCACTTCCGCCTCTCCTAGGCTTTGCCCAACCTGGGGGGTTTCCTGGACTCTTCCCCCACCATATCAGAGACTTTCCCTGCCTCTTAGTACTTCCGCCTCACCTGGGCTTCACCCGACCTGAGGGTTTCCTGGGCACTTCCGCCTCTCCTAGGCTTTGCCCGACCTGGGGGGTTTCCTGGACTCTTCCCCCACCATATCAGAGACTTTCCCTGCCTCTTAGTACTTCCGCCTCACCTGGGCTTCACCCGACCTGAGGGTTTCCTGGGCACTTCCGCCTCTCCTAGGCTTTGCCCGACCTGGGGGGTTTCCTGGACTCTTCCCCCCACCATATCAGAGACTTTCCCTGCCTCTTAGTACTTCCGCCTCACCTGGGCTTCACCCGACCTGAGGGTTTCCTGGGCACTTCCGCCTCTCCTAGGCTTTGCCCGACCTGGGGGGTTCCTGGACTCTTCCCCCACCATATCAGAGACTTTCCCTGCCTCTTAGTACTTCCGCCTCACCTGGGCTTCACCCGACCTGAGGGTTTCCTGGGCACTTCCGCCTCTCCTAGGCTTTGCCCGACCTGGGGGGTTTCCTGGACTCTTCCCCACCATATCAGAGACTTTCCCTGCCTCTTGGTCTCCCCCGCCTCACCTGGGCTTCGCCCCTGCCTAGGGTCTCCCTGGGCACTTCCGCCTCTCCTAGGCTTTGCCCGACCTGGGGGGTTTCCTGGACTCCCCACCATATCAGAGACTTTCCCTGCCTCTTAGCTCTTCCGCCTCACCTGGGCTTCACCCGACCTGAGGGTTTCCTGGGCACTTCCGCCTCTCCTAGGCTTTGCCCGACCTGGGGGGTTTCCTGGACTCTTCCCCCACCATATCAGAGACTTTCCCTGCCTCTTAGTACTTCCGCCTCTCCTAGGCTTCACCCGACCTGAGGGTTTCCTGGGCACTTCCACCTCTCCTAGGCTTTGCCCGACCTGGGGGGTTTCCTGGACTCTTCCCCCACCATATCAGAGACTTTCCCTGCCTCTTAGCTTTTCCGCCTCACCTGGGCTTCACTTCCCTGGGGGTTTCCTGGTCCTTTCCCCCACCATATCAGAGACTTTCCCTGCCTCTTTGCACTTCCGCCTCACC